>ML310284.1:0-116005 GCA_005239505.1 Nicotiana paniculata
CAGCCCAAGAAAATCAAGTCGGATGTGCTAGTCTCGGATCTACTGCTAATATCACTGACTCCAAAAGAAACTCCGTACTCTTATTGAGAAATATCATTTCGGATCAAACAATATCAGGATCAAGTCATCCCTTATCTGGGCGATCCCTGATTTATCATCAATTAGAATGAAAATGAGGTAAGCCCGACTAATTTAATTTTGGCATAATAACTTCATTGATTACTTGCAGAATGGGACGTTACCCACAGACAAACACGCTCTCGACAACTCTGAGTGTGACTCATGTGGTACTGCCTTATTAAAGGAGAATCATATTTGAGAATATTCAAGGCTCCAAAAGCTATAACTCCACATGTACCAAACAAACAAAATATATGATGCGAGAAATCTACAAAGAAAGCCGTGAAAATTACTCCGGTAAATAAGGCAAGATATCGCATGGTCCTCGACAACATTTTGGAACCTCCGCAGTTCCCGGCCAGAGTAAAAAATAAAGAAAGAGCTCTGGTACCATCTCTATGCTGTAACTGGACCATTTGAAAGTCCATCAACAATGGAACTGGCTATCCTATCCGAGATTATTTAACTGGGGACTTTCAAATTATGTTTCTAGTGTTTGAGTTTTCATACCTCAAAACTCAAACACTAGGGAGATCACTTATACTTGAAGATTAGTAAATCCAACTTGACATTTTAAGAAGTGATTCAAACAATCGATTTCTTTGGGAGATAAATTTCTAAGAGTATTCCGACATTATTTAATGCAATCTCAACTCAGTCAGTTGTATTGCTCATATCAAGCATAAAATACTTCAAACAGTGTTGAATGAGATCTTCAAAAATGCATATACTACTCTTACACAAAAGGATTAAGAACTCCATGTCGAGTCAAGAATACAACGATAACAAATGAGACTTTTATGTTCAAGTCAACATAGATGTATGCAACTATGCCATCAGAATATAGTTCACTATGAACAAACACATGTCTTATATTCGGTTCAGCAACGACCATTCAAGTTAAAAAGTCTTTCTTAATGGCTAATTATATTATAACTCAGATCGATTATCTCAAACATCTCAAATATTATTTCGGACATGTGTCCCTCTCTACTTGGAAGTATGTTCATATAACCCAATTTGGATTCAAAATCCAATCAGATTTAATGTCTCTTCAAGAAAAATCTACTCAGATCTATTTTTATTTGGGATCAGTATTCCCTCAGACTCAATGTCTTACCGAGATCAATACTCCAGAAAATCCTACCAGGATTAATACTTCCACAGACTAAAAGTCTACTCAGATCAATCGATCCTCTTTTATGCCTGAATGAAAAGGAGACTTCCCTTTCATAGCGTTTAAATATATAAAAGGGCCTCTTTTATTTAAAAGTTAGACACTCAAAGTGAAACATTAAGACATTGCACATGTAACGATGCATCCAAATATATATTTCAAGTCTGTAAGACTAAATATGTGCACTCAAATAAATTCATAAAGTGCCATGAAAAGTTAGTACTCGGAAAAATTCCCTAAAGTACTAAATGATGATATTAGACCCGAAAGACACGAGGAAGTAACTAAATTCCAGGTCTAGGTCCCAACCCTTCTGATGAAATAAAAAGGGTTAAGTAGTCATCATCCAAAAAGTATAAACCTTCGAGTCCCGTATGTAATTTCCTTTTCAGGAAATGGACCACATGGAAGGAATAATCAAGTGCTCATACTTCAATGCTCTAACACTTAGAGGGAATATAGAAGGCAAGAAAGACTGGGAAATGAATAATTCAAGTCAAGCCTATGGTCTATCCAACAAATCGAAAGTCAAGAGCGAAGTCAAGAGCCAAAAACGCAAGCCTGATTAAAAAACCTACAAAAAAAAATACTTGTGGATGTAAACGAATGTTCAGGTTAAAGGCAATATTTAGTCAAGGGTTGCAAGATATACCCTTGTTATATATTAAAAACTGTAGTCAATGAAAACAGTTACGAGTAAAAACCCATACCTTTATAAAAACGGTTACAAACAAAAAACAGTTATTCCCTTGTATTAACTTGTAAAAACTGTTACAAAAGAAAACAATTACGAAATACAAGCTTGTATCAAACCTGTTAAAAGAAAACAATTGCAAAATGAGTTTTAGATGATAATCAAACACATGTAAAATGTTGTGAAAGTTCAAACAAAAACTTTCTTCAGAAACATTCCTAAACATGTGAAAAATTCCTATCACTCTATTTCATTATTACCCCATTATGAAGTTGAGACGTCTTCTTCATTAAGTGTCGATCAAAAAGGGCCCTCTTTCATAAGTCGTGCCTAATACGAAAAGGTACGAGTAATCTAAAGCATTTTTATAAATGCAAAGACTTAAAGGGTGAAACAAGAACCCAAACATTAAAGTTGGCAGAAAACAAAGCCGAAATTTATATCGAACTTGCCAAACATAAGGCAAACATTTGTCTTCAAACCCTGAAACAAGACAGGGGTAAACCAACCGCTTATTGACTAAACGAACATGAGCGTTGGAGTTGTCATCTGAATCTCTAAGTTCTTCACTCTTTTTTCCTTTTTTCGATTTTTGTCCCTATTGGGTTTTTTCGGCAAGGTTTTTAATGAGGCAGAGGCAATGGAGAAAAGGATAAAATCTTCCACTTCCCGGTCATATCACAGTGAATAACCGGAAAGTGGGCATACTATCTGTATTGGAGAAAAATAGACTCGCCATGTGGGTCTATTAAATGGTAGCACGTGTCAGCAAAGCTTGGAGAAAAGTGAAGAATGACATATAAAGATGATATGTGAAACACCCTCGGGATCGAACATACTGAGCCTGTTAGCCTCGGAACTGATGATCATAAGATAGCCTGGATCAGGTCCTGGAGAATATCTCATAATTACAAATGAGGAAGGAATCAATTAATCCCGAATTATATGGGATTTATCATCATTACTCCATCAGTTACAAATCAATTATGTAAAGTACAATAAATGTAATAAAAGATTGTAACGGTCGGAACAAGGCAATCAATTGCAAGATTGACTCAACATGCACGAGATTGACTCAACAGGTAGGGGAGTCACTCATCAGCCACGGCATTGACTCATCAGTTATGGAATTAACTGACCAGTTACGAAATTCTAGCATTTACACAGCTGTTACAAGTCTTCCAAAAGTAATGGATGGGTTGAGTAAATGCTCATAATGGACCCATTATTCAACGAGAATGGTTACTTAATTTATCCCTATAAATAGACACAGTTTTATCACAATTTAGGGGAAACTTTCTTCTCTACAATTCTATACATTGTAATTCGTATCATCTTGCTCCCAAGTTAGCCATAGATTGGCCCTTCAAGCTCTGTTCGACTCAACATCCTGTCAAGGATTATTCAATAAGAATTATTTCTTCTCTGCTTTATTTTTATTATATTATCTGTCATTGAATTTATTTTCCACTTCTCTATCACGTTGTATTAACAAAAATTATATCTTTCTGATAGAATCGGTTTCTTGTGGCCCGTCACATAAAGTTATTGCTTTGACCTTGAAAATTATTTTTTTGGGTTAAACACTTACTAGTTCTGATTTGAATAAATCTAAACAACTTAAAATCTTTCCTTAAAATTCAATATCGGCTGCTCTTGGTTCTCATTTTGTACATCATGTCTTCTTAGTCATATACGTGAGTTGTACTAGATCACATCTTTGGTAATAACAAGCGTTTCTAACCCCTAGGTATTTTAATCTTAGGCTCTTTTCTGTCCAAAACTATAGTGACCAATGTTAGGGTATGACATATGAACTATCGTCATCCCATAGGTGGCTCCATTTCCAAGAATTAAAAGAAATTGTTCTTAGAGGTAAAACACATACGATTACCATACCAGACATAAACATGTCCTTCAAGGTATATCATTATCTGATAAATCACTTCTTGCGCCCCGGTGAGTTATGGTCTTAATCCAGACATAAATATGCAAAGGTTTTGCTATAATCATTTTTACTTACATATTCTTTTAGCATTCATAGGCATTACTGTATACTTACCAGCCACTAGAATTTTGATACACTAAAAATTGGAGATCTGGTAAATGAATAACTAATAATTGGCATCCTGAATAACCATAAACTTGCTAACTGAAAGATTGTATAACTGGTAATTGAGGTAAAGTGATAACCATAGAACATGATAACTACTTTTGTACTTTCTGATAAGGTTATTCTCTAATTTGTACTACTATCCATTGCATCCCACTTCCAACATCCTCTCAAGTCTCATTTGTTACTAACATGTACTTCATAATTATACCCCCAATGAGAAACCATCCTCTCTAGAACCTTGGATTTTTCTTACCCGTCGCTTGGGTATTTGATACGTCTGGAATTCGATAGGAATAGAAGGTTACCTATTGCACGCCCCAAACCTGGGCCTGGACGTAACACTACACTCGATGCCTGAATACATGTGACCGAGCGAACCAACTGGCTGGCTTAATCAACATGTGATATCATAACATACTGAATGCGGAAGACAAACTAACACATGCTGATATACTAATAGTATGGATGATATAAATCAAAGTGCGGAAATACTAATACAATTCTAAAACATATTTGTAGCCAAGATAGCTTTATATGAAAAGCCTGCGACTCTGTCTAACTATTACTCTAGTCTATGAAGCCTCTAATGAAGTACTGAAAACACTGACTGTCTGAAATACTGAAGGTCGTAAGGTAATAATAATGCCCCGAAAGACTTGGGGATCACCAAATAGCTGGTACGAGAATCCTAGCGCTCTGAATCGTCAACCTGTAAACCATTACCTGCATCGTGAGAAGCAAGCTCCAGGAAAAATGGATGTCAGTACATTTGAATTGCACTGGTATATAAAGCAACTGAAAGAAAGAATTATAAATGTTAAAACTGAAACTAAGCTGATAACCAAGAATTAATAATCGATAACTGAAATGATAACTATTGAAACTGAAACTGATATGATAAATGAACTTATAGCTGATAACTGAACTGATAACTGATAACTGATAAATGAACTGAACAAAGGAAGTAAGGATATGAATACTCCCTTTTCTGAATGATGAACAACCTGTTTATCTGAATATGCTACGACCTCGGGCCCAATATATATGTGCACAAGCTATGGCCTCAGGACCAAGTATACGTATACATAACTACGGTCGCATGCCCAAAAATTCATAAAGCATAAACTACAGCCTCAGGCCCAAACATGCATAAAGCCTAAACTACGGCATCGGGCCCAGGTATGCATAAAGCATATAAACTACGGCCTCAGGCCCAAATACAGGTGTTCAACATTCAGGAATTTAAAATCAGGAACTGAGAATCATACTGCAATACATGATACTGAAATGTTGAATCACACCAAGTTACATAATACTAGAATATTGAATAAGACTAGACCGAGACATGTATTCTTGAACTGATTATGAACACTGAAACTTCAATTGTTTATGAAATGCTGGGTAAGTTGTACTGAGAATCAGGGATATCAAACCCAAGTCTATATTGAATACGAACAGAGCTCACAACATTCAGAATGAAACTCATGAACGAGTTATGAAGCTAGAGAATAGAAGTTCTACAACTATTTAAGGAACTAGGTTAAACTATATTTCTGAGGCAATTAGTAACGTGGTAAAAGAAACATAGTGTAGGGAGAATCATTAACATTCCCAAACATAGAGAGTTAGACTCACATACTTTAACTTTCTGCTCTTGAGCGTAATACAACATTCTCCAACCCTTTCAACTTTAATCTATATAAATACAAGTCAAAGGGTATTCCAAATTAGCCACAATAGTCATGTTTTGGTCACTTAGGCATTTTATCAAACACTTGGTGGCATAAAGCTTCATAGCCCTTATTACTGGTGTTTCTACACCCAATAACCCATTCTCTTGCTCCTAGATAAATTCTAAAGTCTCAAATGGTTATAGTCAACATTATTCTTCATCACCCATAAGGTAAACAACACCCTTAACCAATAATAAACAATCAACACACCAAACCTATAACTGATCATGATTTTCTATCAAACCCATCAACTCATATCTCATGAAATAGGGTATATAATTATTAAAACAATGTTAGAATCAATTAGAGGGAGAAGACATTACCACTTTGAAGTTCAATCCCCTTGAATTCGAGTTCTATGGTTCCTTCTCTCAACAATGATGAACTGATCAAATATCTAATGATATGGAGGGTTTACCCATGTTAATAATATGTTGGAAAATTAAAATTAACTTAGAATCACCATTAGAACTTACCTTGGATGATGGAGGAACCCTTAAGAGTTAGGTTTCTGAGAGTTTCCCTTTCTAGAGCAAGTTTTTACGTTTTGGGGCTTTGGGGGACGAAATAGGGCTAAGAAAATGACTCCCTAAGTCCGCCCCCACGTCCCTGTAGGTCTGACCGCAGTAAATAGCAGGAACACTGCCTCATGACCGCGGTCGCGGTCCGGGCGCGATGGTTGCGCACTAGTCTGTAAAATGTGCATAACTCTTTGCACAGATCTCCATTGGTGCTACATATTATATCTTTGGAAAGATATTTCAAAGGCTTAGAACTTTAATTTTTTGAGGTTCCCCAAATTCCTTAAACATTTCACCAAAACCTGTTGGAAGATGGACCTTCTGCAAACTTAGTCGATTTTGTCGAATCTTATGCACCTCACTTTCCATCTTGATTTTGAAACAACTATTTTCACACATACTCATCTCGATAGGACTTCATATGTTTAAAATATCAAATTAATGCCCATTTAACATATTCACACCTAATCCGAATGTACAAGATGTTACATTATCTCCCCCTTGGGATCATTCGTCCTCGAATGATTGTCCTGACTATAACTTCTGCTAACTCCGGACCTTAAACGGGTCTGGTGGAAACATGAACTTGCATTACTACTTGCATACTAAACTGAATGAATACATTATTACCGAACTCTTGAGATACTAAACTGAATGATTACTTCATTGACTGAATATTGGTCTGCCATGGATACATGAATACTGAACTAACATAGATATATGAATATTGAACTGGCACAAATATTTGGAAATTTAACTAACATCAATATCAGAGTACTAAAATGACATGAATATCTAAGTATTGGACTGATATGAGTAGTTGAGTATTTTTACTGACATGAGTATCTAAGTATTGAACTGACATGAGTATCTGAATACTGAACTGACATGAGTATCTGAGTACTGAACTGACATGAGTATCTGAGTACTGAACTGACATGAGTAACTAAGTACTAGAAACTTGAATGTTATAGCACGATACGTTAAATATTTGTTGTATAGCCGCAAATTCTAGTGGCAGCTCTAATCCATAAGCTAATTGACCGATCCTTCGTAAGATTCTATATGGCCCAATATAGCAGGGACTAAGCTTCCCCTTCTTCCCAAATCTCATAACGCTTTTCATAGGCAAAACTTTCAGGAACACCCAATCATCAACTTGAAACTCTAGGTCTCTATGCCGTACGCTCGAATAGGAATTTTGGTGGCTCTGAGTCGTTTCCAATGCTCTTGAATCAACTTAACTTTCTCTATAGTCTGATAGACCAAATTTGGTCCCAACAACTCCTCTTCACCAACTTTGAACCAACCAATTGGCAATCTACACCTTCGACCATACAAAGACTCGTACGGTACCATCTTGGTACTAGAATGGTAGGTGTAATTATTAGAAAGGTCAATGATAGGTATGTGATCATCCCAATTACTTTTAACATCAAGGACATATCCCCAACTGTTTAAATCATGCGCTCTTCCTGTCCATCTTTCTAAGGATGAAAAACTTCTGCATAATCATTTCTGAAAGATCTTCTAAAAGTTCATCTTAAACTGAGCACCATAGTCCGAAATGTTTGACAATGGAGTCTTATTCAATCAGACGATTTTCGAAATGTACAATTTGATATAACCTTCTACTGAATCTGTAGTTTTTACTGGCAAGAAGTGCGCTAACTTGGTAAGTCGATTTACAACCAACAATCAAATCATGCTTCAAAATTGAGCGAGATAATCATGTTATAAATTCCATATTTACCATCGCCACTCAAAATATGTGTATTCTGTGGTAAAACACTAGGCTTTCTGCTGCTCTACTTTCACTTACTAATAAATCTGACACTTGGCCATAAAGTCTACAACGTTATTTTTTCATGTCGTTCCACAAATAAATCTCCTTAAGACCATGATACATCTTTGTGGTGCCAGAGTAAATAGAGTACCTGAAATTCTGGGCTTCAGACATAATCCGCTCTTCTGAACCCATCTATGTATGGAATACACAGTCTATCTTGGTACCTCAGAGTATCATCATCTCCCCCTTGGAACAAAGTTTAAGGTTTTGTACTTGTGGATCTCTCTATTTTGTTGGGATCCCAATAGCTCTTTGTTATCTTCTGTAAATTTTTTCATTTTATGATAGTGACAACTCATCATTCAACTTACTTCTGAGAAATCTTTCTTACTAGGAAAAATTAAATTACTTATATAAGTGGAAGGCCAATGTATTCACAACTATCATACACAATCTTAATTATCTAACTCTGGTTACACTGTCAATCTTGGAGTAATCACATTTTGATAATTCCTAAAGGCTATTCTTTTATAGTTTTCTCTCTTATTGCTAGCTGATTGTTTTTTTCCCAGTATCACTGTACTTCGAACTTAACTTAAACTCTTTGGGTTCTAACACATGTTTGGTATTTCAAATTGTCATCCACTCACTAGAGTTAACCTGGCTAAGTAAATCAAATTGTACCTCTACTAGCTCTGCTGAAAGTGCTAATTCACTGTATCTACTCAAACAAACTTACTATTCTTTTCTTAACCACCTGCTAGCGTCATGTGTTTATGTTATACTTTGAATAATTAAAGTGAAACATAAGGTTATTTCTAACTTACCTCACAATCCGACCCTGTTCTACGGTCGCATGTTTATCTTTTTTTTTGAACTATGTACATGGATCACACTTAGAGAAAGTTCATCTGTCTTAAAGAAATTGGAATATCTAAACCGAAATTTTATATACACTTCAAAATCATTTCCGACTATAAACATCTGGAGTAAACACTTAGTCACATAATCTAAGGGGGGACTGTCTTATCTTTTTTTCTCACAGTAATAGCGGCTTCTTACAGTAGTTCACTAATGTGGTACTTACTAGTTCTGATTTGAATAAATCTAAACAAGTTAAAATCTTTCCTTAAAATTCAATATTGGCTGCTCTTGGTTTCTCATTTTGTACATAATTTCTTCTTAGTCATATACGTGAGTTGTAATAACAATCATTTCTATACCCTATGTATTTTACCCTTAGGCTCTTTTCTGTCCAAAACTATAGTGGCCAATGTTAGGGTCTGACATATGAACTATCATCATACCATAAGTGGCTCCATTTCCAAGAATTAAAAGAAATTGTTCTTTGAGGTAAAACACATACGATTACCATACCACACACAAACATGTCCTTCAGAGTATATCATTATCTGATAAATCACTTTCTGCGCCATCCGGTGAGTTATGGTCTTAATCCAGACCTAACATATGCAAAGATTTTGCTATAATCATTGTTACTTACATATTCTTTTAGCACTCATAGGCATTACTGTATACGCAGCAGTAACAAGAATTTTGACACACTGAAAATTGGAGATCTTGTAACTGAATAACTAATAACTGGCATCCTGAATAACCATAAACTTGCCAACTGAAAGATTGTATAACTGGTAATTGAGGTAAAGTGATAACCATAGAACATGATAACTACTTTTGTACTTTATGATAAGGTTAAGCTCTAATCTGTACTGCTATCCATTGCATCCCACTTCCAACATCCTCTCAAGTCTCATTTGTTACTAACTTGTACTTCATAATTATACCCTAATGGAAACCATCCTCTCTAGAAATTTGGATTTTTCTTGCTCGTCGCTTGGGTATTGGATACGTCTGGAATTCGATAGGAAGAGAAGGTTACCTATTGCTCTAAGCTTCATGGCACGATCTAGAGTAGACAGAAATGAGACAATCCTGGATGTCTTAGTAGTTAACAGTTTATATGAGTGACGACCACACACATATAAAGGAAACTCCATTGGACACAACTTCATAGACTCCAGAAGACTCTTGAACCTAGTTCTCTGATACCAAGATTTGTCATGCCTGAACCTGGGCCTGGACGTAACACGACACTCGGTGCCTGACTACATTTGACCGAGCTAACCAACTGGCTGGCTAAATCAACATGTGATATCATAACATACAAAATGCGGAAGATAAACTAACACATGCTGATATACTAAGAGTCTGTATGATATAAATCAAAGTGCGGAAATACTAATACAATTCTGAAACATATTTGTAGACAACATAGCTTAATATGAAAAGCATGTGACTCTGTCTAACTATTACTCTAGTCTATGAAGCCTCTAATGAAGTACTGAAAACACTGACTGTCTGAAATACTGAAGACTGTAAGGTAATGATAATGCCCCGAAAGAATTGGGGATCACCAAATAGCTGGTACGAGAATCCTAATGCCCTGAATCGTCAACCTGTAAATCATTACTTGCAACGTGAGATACGGGCCCCGGGCAAAAAGGACGTCAGTACATTTGAATTGAACTCGTATGTAAAGCAACTGAAAGAAAGAATTATAAATGCTGAAACTGAAACTAAGTTGATAACCGAGAATTAATAATCGATAACTGAAATGATAACTATTGAAACTGAAACTGAACTGATAATTGAACTGATAGCTGATAACTGAGCTGATAGCTGATAACCAAACTAATAAGTGATAACTGATAAATGAAATGGATAAAGGAAGTAAGGATTTGAATACTCCCTCTTCTGAATGATGAACAACCTATTTATCTGAATAAGCTACGGCCTCGGGCCCAATATATATGTACACAAGCTACGGCCTCAGGCCCAAGTATACGTATACATAACTACGACCTCAAGCCCAAAAATGCATAAAGCATAAACTACGGCATCAGGCCCAACCATGCATAAAGAATAAACTATGGCATCAGGCCCAAGTATGCATAAAGCATATAAACTAGGGCCTTAGGCCCAAATACAGGTGTTCAACATTCCGGAATTTAAAATCAGGAACTGAGAATCATACTGCATACATGATATTGAAATGCTGAATCACGCTAAGTTACATAATACTGTAATATTGAATAAGACTAGACTGAGACATGTATTCTTGAACTGATTATGAACACTGAAACTTCAACTATTTATGAAATACTGAGTAAGTTGTACTAAGACTCAGGGATATCAAAACCAAGTCTATATTGAATATGAACTGAGCTCACAACGTACAGAATTAAAGTCATGAACAAGTTATGAAGCTAGAGAATAGAAGTTCTATAACTGTTCAAGGAACTAGGCTAAACTATATTTTTGAGACAATTAGTAACGTGGTAAAAGAAACATAGTGTAGGGAGAATCATTAACGTTCCCAAACATAGAGAGTTAGCCTTACATACCTTAACTTCCTGCTCTTGAGAGTAATACAACATTGTCTAACCCTTTCAACTTTAATCTATATCAATACAAGTCAAAGGGATTCCAATTAGCCACATAGTCATGTTTTGGTCACTTAGGCATTTTATCAAACACTTGGTGGCTTAAAGCTTCATAGCTCTTATTAATGGTGTTTTTACACCCAATAACCTATTCTCTTGCTCCTAGATAAGTCTCAAATGGTTACAATCAACATTATTCTTCATCACCCATAAGGTAAACAACACCCTTAACCAATAATCAACAATCAACATACCAAACCTATAACCGCTCATGCTTTTCTATAAACCCATCAACTTATATCTCATTAAATAAGGTCTATAATTATTAAAACAATGTTAGAATCAATTAGAGGCTGAAGACATTACATCTTTGAAGTTCAATCCCCTTGAATTCGAGTTCTAGGGTTCCTTCTCTCAACAATGATGAACCAATCGAATATCTAATGATATGGAGGGTTTACCTATGTTAATAAGATGTTGGGATATTAAAATTAACTTAGAATCACCATTAGAACTTACCTTGGATGGTGGAGGAACACTTAAGGAGTTAGGTTTTTGAGAGTTTCCCTTTCTAGAGTAAGTTTTTACGTTTTGGGGCTGTGGGGGACGAAATAAGGCTAAAAACATGACTCCCCAAGTCCGCCCCTGCGTCCCTGTAGGTCTGAGCATGGTCTTGACCGCGGTAAAAAGCAGGAATACTGCCTCATGACCGCGGTCGTGGTCCGGCGCGGTGGTTGCACACTATTCTGTACAACGCGCACAAAAGTTTGCATAGATATCCGTTTGGGCTCCACATATATTGTTGGAAAGGTATTTCAAAGGCCCTATAACTTTCATGTTTTGAGTTTTCCCAAATCTTTACACAGTTTCACCAAAACCTGCTGGAAGACGGACCTTTTGCAAACTTAGTCGATTTTGTCGAATCTTATGCACCTCACAAAAAACTTTCCATCTTGATTTTGAAACAACTATGTTCACCCATACTCATCCCGATAGGACTTCATATGTCCAAAATATCAAATTAATACCCATTTAACATATTCACTCCTAATCCGAATATACAGGATGTTACACTTTCATCAATATCAATTCTTACTTCTTCATTAGCTTGAACCACATTTCTCGGAATCTCATCTTCTTGAACTATTACATCATCATCGACAATTCTTCTTTGATTTGAGGTGGTTGCATCTCCGCCTCTTCCACTCCTTATGATTACAGCCATGGCATGTATCTTATTATTACCACCCTTCGGGTTCACAACTGTATATCTAGGTAGTACCCCCCCTTAGGAAGAGTGTTTAAAGCTTGCGAGATTTGCCCTAATTGAACCTCCAAATTTCATATTGAAGTGCTGTGAGAGGCTAGTTGAGCATCAGAGTCGGCATTTTTCTCCATCATCTATTTGAACATATTTTCAATTTGTCCCATCTCATTGTTGGACGAGCTAGAACCATGAGACGGATAAGGAGGCGGATTTCTTGGTTGTTGATACATCGGGGGCCTTTGAAAACCCGACCCCCAATTTCCTTGGTTATTATTATTCTAACCCCTTGGTTTTTGCCTCCAAAGTATCCTTGATTGCTGCCACCCCGATTGCTGCTTTGATTGCCTTGATTATTGTTATTTTTCCAATTTCTTTGATTCTTGTTAACACCACTCCAATTTCCTTGGTTCCCTTGAGAACGCCATTGATGTTAATTCGGGCCTTGAGAATTATTTCTTTGCCCTTTCTAGTTGTTGACATATTTCACTTCTTCTTCTTGCTCATTGTACAAATCACCTTGGTCAAACCCACTATCATCTTGCACAAATTGTTCCGCACAATTTTTTACTTGTTAACCTTTTTGACATCTTTTGTTCATCATCATATTCAAAACTTCCATTATATCTTGTTTAGGACCTTGAACTTATTGAAGTTGAGCTTTTGCCAATTGATTCATTGTGGTCGTCAACTTGGCAATTGCTTGCCCATGATCATGTAGTTCTTTGTGTAGGTGAATGACATTTGGGTCACCTTGAGGAACTTTAGCCCTACTGTACCATGCCGATGAAGTATTTTACATTTCATCCAAGATTTCACACGCTTCGACATATGGCATTGTCATGAAATTCCCACTGGCGAGTTTGTTGACCACACATTGATTTGTAGTGTTGATCCCCCTGTAGAAGGTTTGTTGGATCATGGCCTCATTCATATCATTATTCGGGCACTCTTTAACCATGGTACGATATATCTCCCAAATATATTGCAAAGGCTTGGTGGGTTCTTTCTTGAACGCTCAAATCTCATCCCGAAGTGTAGCCATATGCCCCGGGGAAAAGAGTTTGGCAATGAATTTTTATGCCAACTCATCCCATGTATGGATGGAATGGTTGGGCAATCTTTCTAACCAATCCAATTCCTTTCCCCGTAGAGAGAAGGGAAATAGCCTAAACCTCAGCGCATCCTCAGAAACATTGGTCTGTTTGCTCCCCTAACAAGTATCCACAAACCCTTTGAGGTGCTTGTATGCATTTTGACTTAGAGCCCCGGTGAAGAATCCACGTTGCTCAAGAAACGTAAGCATCAGAGTGGTTATTTCAAAGTTGCTCGCCCTAATGCAGGTCAGAACTATGGCACTTGCATAACCTTCGTTCATTAACATCCGGTGTGCAGCCGCTCTTGGTGGAGGTGGGGGAGGGACAAGAATATTATCATGAGGCGGTCGGCCTCGCCTATTTGCTTAAGGTTTGGGATGAACCTCATCACCTTGGTCATCGTCCACTTACTCCCCCAATGGAAAATTCCCTAGAGGATCATTGTTGAGAGCCATTTTTGTGCCTATGATCAATTCACAAAAAAATTAGTAATTCTCAAGGAAAAGAAGACAAACCACACAAAAAACTAAATATATAGATAAATTCGTAGCTCCCCAGCAACGGCGCAAAAAATTGATGTCGCCCAAACTCATACCACTAATTGGGATTGTTAGGCGGTCGATGCAATTATAAATACCCAACGCGAGTCGGGGTCGATACCACAGAGAGCTTTATGTGGGGTTAGGTATATATCTAGTCTAGTGTATGACGTGACCAAGATTGCACTTCACATTGTCGTTGTTTCTTTTCTATTTCTAATTTGTATGCTAATGCTTGTAATTATAAAGCTAACAGACATTCTTTTTGGTTTTGATGTTTTTGGGTTATAAAAGATCTAGGGTTGTAACTTCTGCCTAGTTGGTTACCTAACATATTTAGAGCTTTAAGGCATGTTTGGTTGATCGGGATACAATATGGCAATCAGAAGCGATTACTCGCTCTATACCTCTCGGTGGTTTGAGTGATTTTACCCAATTTGGCTTTCTCAAGTCCAAATGGGTATTTCACGAAGCAAGTGATAAATGTTCAAGTCGGGTCTTAGTATCTCTAGATTCGACCCTTTAGTTGGAGCTATCAATTTCTTGAGTTCACCTCAATTTCTTGTTAGCCAAGTTTTCCTAGACTTAGTCTCACTTTCTCAAGTAGAGACTAAGTCAACTAGGCATGAATCAATCAATCACCAATTCTCAAATTCAAACAAGAACTAGGCTAAAATTATCTGATAAAATTATCAGATAAAATTTCCCCTGCGGAGGTTATGCGGCCACACAATTCTGTGTTCGGTCCGCACTTTGAGGATGGCTTGACAGGTTGGCTTTCTGAGGTCGCATAAACCTGGGGTGCGACTGCAGTTCCTCTGATTGTGCGGACCGCACATTTCTGAGTGCGGCCGCACTCTTGATCCTGGATTGGACATGGGCATTTTCTGGGAACCGTACATTTATGAGTGGGGCCGCACTAATAGCATTCTACGGTCGCACAATAATAATGTGATATGAAGTTCTTCAAACCCCAAAAACATAACTCTCTGAATCTTGTCCTCTGCGGCCACACAATAATTATGCGGTCCACATTTTTTGAAGGGATTCTCAGTGACTCTTCAGAGTTTGCGGCCGCACACAGTATTGTGCAATCCGCACTTTGGTCCTTTTTGTCTTATTTTGGTCCTTGTCCAATTTTATTCCTTCTTGAGTTGATTTTAATTTCTTTGGCTTGTTTCCAAATATTCCTACAAGAAAGCACATTTCATTAGTTCTTGGGAATACCTTTAAGAATTTTTTAGCTAAAACGCAAGTAAAAGAGAGGAAATAAACAGTCAAAATCTCTAATTATCAGTACGAACGCAACCTCGTTCAGCTTGTCCGAAGATGAAACCCTGTTTAGAAGAATGTTCGATGGCCCACTCGCAATATGTCTAGGACAGGGAGATATCGAGTATGTTCTGAGGGAGATCCACAAAGGCACCTGCGGAAATCGTTCAGGTGCCGAATCATTAGTTCGGAAAATAATCAGAGCCGACTACTAGTGGATCGACATGGAAAAGGACGCGAAAGAATTCGTACAAAAATGTGACGAATGTCAAAGGCATGCTCTGATGATTCCGAGAGAGCTGCTACATTCGGTCTTGTCTCTCTGGTCGTTCATGAAATGGGGGATGGACATTGCCCCCCCTTCCATTAGCACCCGGTAAGGCTCACTTTATATAATTTATGACTGGCTATTTTTCTAAGTGAGTGGAAGCCGAAGCATATGAGAAATTCAAGGAGAAGGAAGTCATCGATTTTATTCGGGACCACATAATATGCCGATTGTCAATGCCGGTCGAGATCGTGTGCGACAACGGGAAATAGTTCATCGGCAGCAAAGTAAGAAAGTTTCTCAAATATCATAAGATTAAAAGGATCCTATCAACACCCTACCACCCTAGTGGGAACGGGCAAGCGGAGTCCCCTAACAAAACCATACTCCAAAACCTCAAAAAGAGGTTGACCAACGCTAAAGGAAAATTGAAAGAAATCTTGTCTGAAGTCCTATGGGAATATCGGACTATCTAAAAGCCAAGTACCGTGGCCCCCTCGTTCTTATTGGTATACGGTGTCGATGCTCTAATATCTGTCGAAGTAGAAGAACCGAGTCTCAGGTTCCGATATGTGACCGAAGAATCAAACAATTAGGCCATGAATACGAGCCTGGAACTTCTAAATAAAAGGCCGAGGTTGCCTTCTTCCGGATGACTGCCCAAATGAAACGAATTGAAAGGCATTACAATCGAAGAGCCAACCTTCAACACTTCGGTATCAGGGAATTGGTGCTAAGGAAGGTGTCGTTGAGCACCCGGAACCCAAACAAGGGGAAGCTGGGGAAGGATCTTATCGAATTATCGAGATCACCGGCAAAGGATCATACAAGCTCGGAGTAATGAACGGTGAGGGACTATCGAACAACTGGAACGTGGCCCAATTAAAACGATACTGCTATTGAGGTACGACGCCATTAATTTTTTTCTTTACATATTAGTCTAACACTTGCAGGTAGCAATCAAGGGATGATACAACTTTTAGGCCTGAAAGCACACGTTGCACTCCTTTTCCCTTGAACCGATTTTGTGCCAAATGGGTTTTCTGGCAAGGTTTTTAACGAGGCAACAACAAATCCTGCTAACTTATAATTGAAGACCAGCGATTAACCGATGTCGAAGATCACGACAACAGTACTCGAGGCTTCTCTAAAAGTTAGGCCTCGAATACTAGGGACATCACCTTCGGACAATGATTTTAGCAAGAAAAGAAACTTAGTGCTCGAACAGCCTAGGCTCGGTGGATAGGATTTACTGTAAGGGCCAAATGGTCAAATGAATCGTGCCCATATAGACCATTTAAGCCATAATACAAAGATTTTACACTTCTGCAACCTTGTATATTACGCACAGAAATGAAAAAAGTTTCTACCTTGTAGCTAAATATTTTGTCTCTTAAAAGAATTTCTCTTAAATTTTGTTTTTACGTTCGGTCCTCTAAAGATATAGAGATAAAGGGACACCTTTATTCGGTTCCATAGGATCACTCTCATTCGGGGACTATAATCCAAAAGACAAGCTCGGATGGACAGGGCTATCGATGCCCGGGGGCACAAGACCTATTAGACAGTACCCGAACTTTAAAGGCTAGGACATCTCCATTCGGGGTATGTTATCTTGGGCATGCCCGGATAACTCGGGGTAACGAGCCTATTGTAAAATACCTGAACATAAAAGGATACTATCATCCTAAAATGGCTCGGAGACGGTCGAGACCCGTAATCGAAACATAAGGCCTTCAAACTTTCTAAACAAGGTTCAAAAGTCTACCCTCGACAAATAGTAATCTAAAATATTCTATGTACTTTGGGGAACGATTCTGGTCATACGGAACCCCCAATGAGTCTTAAGCATAATAATATCGGGAACAGAGCATGTCTCCGAACAAGACATAAGGTGTGTGTGTGTGTATATATATATATGTGTGTGTGTGTATGTATATATGTGTAAAAAAGATCTTTACAAAGGCCAAACGGCCTCAAAAAAGGTGCAAAGGTGCAAAAACAAAGAAAAAGTTATAAGGCACCTAAATAGCCCGGTCTCTGCCGAAGACCGCCTCATTGTTTGAACCATCGGGGTCTTATCTGCCCCGGATCCGCCCGAACCCTCTAATTCCATCCTCGAGATATGATAACTTCTTGGCCTCGGCCTCAAGCCCCTTAGCACTTTCGATCTCGGCCGATAAATCAAAACCTCGATCATGAACCTCCTCGAGGGCCTCCCTTCGGGATTGCCGCTTCACGTATTCTACAATGTATTTCAGGAGGTCCTGGGCTGCCTCGGCATCGGCTTTATACTAGGCCACCATCTCATCGATATCGTCTTTGTTTACTTCAGCCACCAACTTGGCTGCTTTAAGCTCCTTGGCGAGGGTCTCTCGATAGGCAATAACTGAGCTCAACTAAAATTGAAGCTCATCGATTTTATGGGATCGTGCCTCAGCCTTCTCCCTCGTTGCTCGAATTTGGGCCTCAGACAATGCCAGTTGGGCTCGGGCAGTCTCCTTTTCCTAGGCCAAGCGGTCCATCTTGCCTTTTCACACTTCGACCTCAACCTTGATTACATCCATCTCGGCCCAGAGTTGGTCGATCCGATCAATCTTCTGCTGGACTTGTAGGTTCTGACCATGAGTCACTGTGTGTAGCTCATCTTCACTAACTTAAATGATTTTTACCTGTTCAAACAGTTCGGCGTGTTGTTTCGAGCCGAGTCCAACTCACCTCCAAGTCTCTTAGCCTCTCCTTCATGTTGCTCGCTGTGAAGTTTGTAGGTGTATCTCTTCTCAACAAGTTCTTTAACTTCGGATTTGAGTTGGTTCAGCTTATACCGATATCGGAGGAAGGTTTCATGGTGAAGAACGAGGCCCACAAATATGAAGAATGATATTATAATTGTCAAAATATTAGTTCAAATATCAGAGGAAAAATTTAAATCATCAGGAATTATCTAGAGTTACCCGGTTCAGCGCATGTTGTGCTTCATCGAACATGAATGGCGCTTCTACCTCGTTCACTTTGGCCTGGTCTTCTACCTTCACCAGGCATCGGGGGTAACTAGCCAACCCCATGGGGGCGATAGAACCCGGGAATCCTCCGGAATGGTGATGATAATGGATCGCTTCCGACTAGGATCTGCACCCGGGGCAGGGAACCGATTAATCAACCTCGGGCTCAAGATAGGCCCACCTTCTTTCGAGGATGGACTTTTCCTCGGTATCTCTAAGTAACCTAACCTGGTGACATCCTCTGAGGCGGTGGAATCCACGCCATATAAAAAGCAGCAGAGGGGGTCGTCCACTCTGTGGGTCCCCTCGTTGGGCGTTCTTTCACAGTTTGGGCCTCGTTGTACATGCTCGGTAAATGCTCAGTGATGTCTATCACGCCAAGTGCATCCTTCGGGGTACTGCCTGCATCTAGGGAAGCCTCAGCCTCGGCCTCCTCACCGACCTCCCTAGCTGGAGGAAGATCGGCCTCACGGATCTCTGGTTCAATGGCCCCCTGCTCGTCGAGGGGCGACAGATCGCGGGCCACAAAAATGAAAGGCTCTTCCCACCAAACTCATCCTTCACCCGATAAAGCAAGTCGGAAGCTGGTGCTTGGGAGCTAGTGTTTTCCTTTAGCTTCCGCACCAGCCTTTTCCTTGTTTTATTTTTCTCCGAGCTCGGGGAACTTGTAACCCTCCTCCTTTTCCTCTCTCCAGCCTGTCCCGGAGCAGAAGACTCATCGGGTAAGTCCTTGCTACTGACCTGGAGGCCTAAGAACGACATCCTTAGGCAAGCCTGCAAAAAGAAGTAAAGGAAATCCTAACACAACCTACTCGGGAAAGAAGTCCTACCATGGGAACGGGCCTCCCAACGGCCCTTCGATAGTTTGCGCCACGATCACTCAGAGTAGGGAATCTATGAAATGATAACATCGACCGACTCCTTGAATCCAGGGACAACATTTGGGACACGAGCGACGGTTGCACTGCCACGAATATCGATAAGGAAAAGAAAAGTAAACATAAAATCAATATTCGAAGGAAAGTTCTACTTATGTGACGTATTCCACTTCTCGGGGAATGACCTGTATTCAGCCGAAATCATGTCTGAAGTCCTCACTCAGATACTTGAGAATGATGCTTTACTCGCCCGACGCACAAGATTTATCAGCCCCCCCACCCTCTTGGAAGATTTGTCGACTATATAAGCGGAGTAGATGATCAATGGTGAATGTCCACCCATCGATTTTGTTAACAAAAAACTGAAGGAGGATCACGATCCTCAAGAGTGATGGGTGAACCTGGCTTAGGTAGATGTTGTACCTCTTGCACAAATCTAAATGACCGGGTCTACCTATCCCAATGTAAATGGATAAGTGTAAGCACTTAGATATCCCTCGACATAGGTGGTAATGGCCTCTTCGGGATTGGGGACCACTGGGTCTTTACCGGCCTAGTTGCAGAATTTTCGGACCATAAGAAGGACCTCTTCGGTAATCGAGCATATGTATCTCGTCTCCTTATGCCGGCCCTGTACGGAGGAAGGCATTTCAACCTTAAAATCGTTGTTGACGATCATCCCATGAGGATGAACCTTTTTAGGTGGGGTTCGGGTACTGGTTCATCAATGGCTACGCTCAAGGTGGTCTCCTCGACCTTAGTAGTCGGCCACGAAGTAGAGGAGCTTCTTTCTGGAGAACGGTTTTGGAAATCTTTTCCATTCCTTTAGAAAGTAAATAATGCAGGAAAATCTAGGAATGACGAGGAAAGAAAGAAAGTTGAAGGATTAGAATTGTTGGGTTAAGAAGAAGATGGGTAAAAAGTCTTCCAAAGGACCTCGAGTAACAGGGGTAAAAGTGCTAAAGAATATTGAAATCCTGAGGGTACGAGAGTAGAAGGTTTGATGTAAAGCAAAAATGAACAAAGGAGGGGGTATTTATAGTAGTTCAGCAACGCTTCACGTCTGGGGACGGCCGACCAGTGGCTGACATGCATTATGCCATTATGACTTGACTGACGAGATGTTTCAGATGCTTTGTCGTTTCTATCGTGATGCGTCGAAGTAAGAATCGGAAGCTCGTGTCATTTCTCGTAGTTTACTCTCCGAGAAATGAGGGGGCTATTTGTATACGGGTGAAATCGAGCTCGTGGTGCATCCCGACCTCCGACAAGATAAGCTAGGATCGAGACATGGTAGCAAGGGAACGAGATCGAATCAAAGCTCCCACGAACCAAAATTCGGGGAAATGACGCCTGCCCTTGATAATGTCGAGGTCATGATTCCGGAATCGGTCCTAGCCTCTAACGACTTCGAAGAACATTGTCGGACAATCAAGCATAGCCAACAAAAGGCCGAAACATCCATGACCGGCCGGATATCACATCGTGGATCTCGGCACATATCGATAAGGAACCGTCACTGAGTTAATCAGAAGATTTTTACCTTTCATAGAGTTGTACCTAAGGTAGCACTCCCCTACTATATAAACGGGGTCTGATAATTCATGAAACACATTGTAACACGTATTTCAAAGTAATATATTATTATTTTCTCTGCTATTAGCTCTCATTTCCTCTTGTTCATCAGTGCTGATGATGGTAGTCTATACTCTCGTACTTTAGTCGCTTGTTACACTCGAATTTAATGCACTTTAATAGAGTTTGAGGTTTAATCGCTAGTGTTTTGCACTAATTATGTATTTTATGCCTTGTAGAAGGATTTCAAGGTATGGATATGCTGTGGAGCTAATCCGAGTGATTTTGACCATTAAAGTCTGAGTAAAAGCCCAAAGGATTAAGCGAGGATCGCATTCGGGGGTCGAGAACCACGTCTGGACTTCAAAAATCAAGAAAAAAGACAAACTCTGAGAAACGTCTACAGCCGCAGAGCGAGGGGTGGCGCATGGTGCGTCGCGGCTGCCCAAATTGCTGCTCCTGTCAAATTGCACACTTTATAGAAATTCCATTTAGTGCCTCATCTGGCGCGTCGCCCCATGCGGTGCGCCTGTGCATTTTTTACAGAGTATTTTCCAAATTCACGTAGGAATATGTGTTTTCGTCATGGCCAGACCTTACTTAGTATAAATACATGAAAAAACGGTATTTTGAGACTTTTGACACATCTTAGACCTAATGAAGCTAAGGAGGAAGTGGAGAAGCAAAGCTCAAGGGTTTCATCATTCAATCCTCACTCAAGACAAGAGGTTGGATCGTTTTATGTTTTCCTTTAACTTAAACATTGTAAAGATGAATTACTCCATATGTGTGGAGTAGTTCTCTTTAGGGTTTTATGAATTTTGTGTCTTGATACTTGTTTGTGGATAATTAACTCTAGTTTTAAGTGTTGAATCATGTTGGATGTTTTAATTGTTGCATCGATATTCACTTGTTCCTGCAATAGAGAGAGGCATAATTTGTGATATTTGTTGCATTATCTTTTGTTGGTTGAAGTCATTAATTCTTCTTAGTAATCGGAAAAGGATATTTGAATCATTGATTAAACTTACCTAGGAGGATAATCCAGAGAGGTTCTCCTAGAGACCAATCAACTACGAATTCTTGCATATGTTCACGTGCTTAAAATTGGTTCATCTTGCGAGGTTGAGACTTAATCGAGAGAGGAGTTTCTACTAACCAATTTAATTAATAACCAAGTGAATTAGAGAGACTCACTTGAACATTAGAAGTGAATTATCTAGAGTTAAATCCCAACATTTATCTTGCACCTATTATATCAACCATATCTTCTCCCAATTGACATCTTCTTTTGCTTATTACTTGCGTCGATTGTCAGTAGCCAATAGTTTAGACTCTTTGTTAAATATAGTTTAATAACATAAACCTCAATTTCCGATCATCTTGGATAGCAATTTAGATACAAACTACGATAATACTATTTAACTCCAATCCCTATGGATACGATATTGTAATTTACTATATTCGACTAGCGAGTATATTTTAGTGTGTGTTTTAAGCTCATCACTTTTTGGCATTGTTGCCTGGGATTGGCAATCAATAGTGTTTGAAATAGTTTGTAATGCTAATTCACGAATTTTTTTTCTTTTTATTTTATTTTTCCCTTTTTAGGGTTGGTGTTCATTGTCTGTGCGTAGACTATAGGTTAGATTGGTGCATGACACGATCTTCTGGGAAGGAATTGCTACCATACGAGCTGGAAATTGAAACACAACTGCGACAGTTGAGGAAGGAAAGATCATCGAGATGTTAGAAAAGGTTGGGCAATCCTCAACCAAATATATGGCTGGAAACAGTGAAGATAAGGTAGATTTGGCTGCGAGAGAAGCCGCCCAACTTAGAGAGAAAGCTGCAAGGGATGCTGAAGAAGCAACACTTAGAGATGTACAAATTTCTTATGAGAAGGAGAGGGCTCAAAGAATGGCTCAAAATCAACCCTTAGTTGCAGACCAGCTCGAAAACATAGCTCCCGGTGCTGGGAGACCACTTGGTGATTATGCTAGACCGATCTACAAACAAGGCTTATCCAGTGTGAGACCACTCCAGTTGGAGCCAAAATTTTTGAATTGAACCAAGGGTTGCTCCAAACCCTCCAAAACAGTTGTGTCTTCAAAGTAAAGATGAACGAAGATCCAAACAATCATCTGATGGACTTTGAGGAGATAATGAACACCTTTCAATATAATGGTGTGTCACAAGATGAAGTTTATCTAAGGGCATACCCCTTCATATTGAAAGATGATGCAAAGAACTAGCTTCGAAGCTTGTCCCAAGGATCGATTAGAACACGGGAGGAGATGACCAGAATATTTCTTGCTAAGTGTTTCTTTTCAGCTAAAACAGGAAACTTTAAAAGAGAAATCCACAACTTCTACTAGAATGAGACTGAAACTATGTTTGAAGCTTGGGAGAGGTTTAAGGAGATAGTACAAAAGTGTCAACATATCAGAATTCAACTTTGGATGTAACTCCAGGACTTTTGGGATGGATTGACACCGACCTCACGGAGAACATTGAGTAATGCAGCTGGAGGCCCGTTGACGAAAGACCCTAGATGAGATAGTCACTATTCTTGATGAGTTGTCTGAAGATGCAATTAGTGGCCCTGTAAAATTGCTGAAAGAAGAATATCAACTAGTGTTCACCAAGTTGACGCTAACACATCGATGCAGGTACAACTTGATGCCATGGCAAAGGAAATAAGGAAGCTAACATTAGCTTCAATACACAATGAGCCTCATGCAGCATGTGACATGTGTGGAAGAGGACACTCTACTCATACGTGTCAAGCCTCAACTAAGGAAGTTAATGTTGTGGGTAATTATAACTTCAATGCAATGGGTCAAAAGCACCCCGATTTTTCATGGAGTTCAACTGGGGGAACAACAAATGCATGGAAACAAAATAACTCCAAATTTTAAGAAGCTCCTATTTTTGTGAATCACCAAAAGCCGCAACTTTAGCCTCAACAGCCAATTCAATATGGGCTAGAAAATCTAATGACGTCCTTCATTGTCAAGACATATGAGAGGTTAGATGCTCATGGTGCAGCTATGAAATAACTTGGGATAGGTTTGCGTAACTAGGAGAGGCAAGTGAAAAAAAATTACAACTACATTATTTGAGAGAATCTCCGGTACTCTGCCAGTTGATACTGAAAATAATCCCAAATAAACGGTAAATATTATGACCTTGAGAAGCGGACAGGTGTTGAAAGATCCCACTCCAATTCAAAAAGAATTTGCGCTTGAAAAATAAAGTGGGAAGGAGCTAAAGATTAACGATGGTAAGAAGAAGAAAGGTAAGAAGGGAGTAGAGAAAAAGAAGAAGGAGGAAACTTCAAGAAGGGGGACACTAATGAAGAGAGAAAGAACATGCATGCTCTACCTTTCTCCAAAAGCTCTATAGAGAGAAGTTGGATAAACAATATGAGAGGTTCCTAGATATGCTTAGACACGTTAATGTAAATTTTCCATTCACAGAGGTGTTATTCCAAATTCCATATTACGCCAAATTCTTGAAAGAGATCCTTACAAAGAAGAGGAAGATAGAAGATACCTCATTGGTAAAGCTCACAGAGCATTGCAGTGCAATCTTGCAAAATAAACTCCCCAAAAAGTGTGGAGATCTAGGGAGTTTTACTATCCCTTGCTCTTTAGCCACTCTTAACTTTGATAAATCTTTATGTAATTCTGGTGCCTCAACTAATTTAATGTCATTGTCTATTTATAAGATACTGGATAAGGAGATTGGAGAGATAAGTTTGGTGCCCATATCTTTGCAGCTGGAAGACCAAACGACTATAACAACCGAGGGGATAGTAGAAGATGTTTTGGTGTGGGTGGATAAGTTCGTATGTCCTGTAGATTTCATAGTGGAGAATATGGAGGAGATCAAGGAAGTCCCCTCATCCTAGGAAGACAATTTTTTAGCAACGGGTAGAGCTATTTTGGATATACATGATAGGAAACTCATGCTTAGAGTGGGTGAGGAGACAGTGACGTTTGAGATGAATGTAGCAACTGCGCTGCAAATGTTGAGGGGAAGGTGAAGAGTTCAAAAAAGAGGGCTCCAGTTATTGAGAAAGATAACTGTGGGGTGTACCCTAAAAAGGCTGAGAAGAATCTATTTGTGTGGATGTGTGCATTGGTTCGGGCGCATGGAATGAAGCCTAGCTTCGACTCAGATCCCGACTAGATATCCAGGGAAGTTTCCTTGACCTTATGCTTTTTAATTGTGTGTCATAGGGACATGCCACAAATTAAAGTGTGGGGTAAGAGGGGTATTTGTACGTTGTATGCATATTTATTATAGTTTTTGTTAATTTTAGTAATCAGAGATAGAAAAAATGAGAAAAACTATAAAAAAAATTAAAAAAAAAATTTCCCGACGATGGATCCCTTCGACAGGTTTCTAGAGGGATTTAAGGCGAAAAAAAGAAAAATACAAAAAAGATTTTCTTTTGTAGTTAGTGTAATAATTCCCCCTTGATTTTTCTTTTTATCGCGGTACTTTTCTAAGGATTTTATTTGCACCGGGTGTAGTTAGTTTTTGTTTTGTAAAATAGTAGGAATCTTTGTGCTATGAGTTGATTTGAAGACAATATCTCTTGACCTTATCATGCGGGGTGATTATGAGTCAAATATTGAGGCTAAGATGTTACAATATTATGCTTAGTCTATTTTAAATATTCTTGACGTAATGAGTTATCGAGTTGGTTAAAAAGGTAGTGTCTATATGAAGTGTGGTTTGATTGCTCGAGGACGAACAATGGTTTAAATGTGGGTTGTTGATGGTAGGCAATACTCTCGTATTTTAGTCGCTTGTTACACACGAATTTACTGCACTTTAACAGAGTTTGAGATTTAATTGCTAGTGTTTTGCACTAATTATCTATTTTGTTCCTTGTAGGAGGATTCTGAGCTATGTAAATATTATGGAGATAATTCGAGTGATTTGGAGCTTTAGATTCTGAGTAAAATACCGAAGGATTAAGCGGAATCGCGTTTGGGTTTCGAGAACTACGTCTGGACTTCAAAAATCAAGCAAAAAGGCAGACTCTGAGAAAAGTCCACAACCACGGCGTGTGGCGCGCTCCGGCTGCCCAAATTGCTGCTCCTGTCAAATTGCACACTCTCTAGAAATACCCTTTATTGCCCCGCCTGGCGCGTCACCCCTTGTGGCGCGCTTGTGCAGTTTTTACAGAGTATTTTCCAAATTTGCGTAGGAAAAAGTGTTTTCGTCCGGGCCCGACCCTACTTAGTATAAATACATGGAAAAATGGTATTTTTGGGACTTTTGACACATATTAGACATAAGGAATCTACAGAGGATGTGGGAAGCAAAAGCTCAAGGATTTCATCATTCAATCCTCACTCAAGATAAGAGTTTGGATCGTTTTATGTTTTCCTTTAACTTAAACATTGTTATGATGAATTACTCCATATTCATGGAGTATTTCTCTTTAGGTTTTTATGGATTTGGTGTCTTGATACTTGTTAGTTGATAATTAACTCTAATTTTATGTATTGAATCGTTTTGAATTTTTTAACCGTTGCATTTATATTCACTTGTTCATGTAGTCGCGAGAGGCATAACTTGTGATATTGTTGCATTATCTTTTGTTGGTTGAAGTCATTAATTCTTCTTAGTAATCGGAAGAGCCTAGTTGAATTGTTGATTAAACTTAGCTAGGAGGATAATCAAGAGAGGTTCTCCTAAAGACCAAACCACTACGTATTCTTGCATATTTTCACGTGCTTAAAATTTGTTCATCTTGTGAGATTGAGACTTAATCGAGAGAGGCGTTTCTACTAGATAATTGAATTAATAACCAAGTGAATTCGAGGGGCTCACTTGAACATTAGAAGTGAATTATCTAGAGTTAAATCCAAACATTTATTTTGCACCTATCCTATCAACTCTTCTTCTCCCAATTGATATCTTCCTTTGAATATTACTTGTGTCGATTGTCATTCGCCAATAGTTTAGACTCTTAGTTAATTTTCATTTAATCACATAAACCTCAATTGTCTATCATCTTGGATACCAAATTAGCTACAAACTACAATAATATTGTTTAACTCCAATCCATGTGGATATGATATTATAATTTACTATATTCGACTAGCGAGCATATGTTAGTGTGTCTTTAAGCTCGACAGCTGATTTTAGAGAGCCCGGATCGAGGGTAAATATGTCACTAAGGCTGGAACTATCTTCCTCGTGTGGTTTGAATCTATTTTATCTTTGTCTGTTCAATTTGGCTTAATTTATCGCTTTGTATCAAATTAATCCTGTATCCATAAAACCACTTACAAATTCAATTGTTATCCGATTTTGAGGGTAAACACACATAACAATGTCACACCCATCACTAGAATTAAAAGTTGTGTGACAATAAGAACTAAGAAGAAGCGCACCAGAAGAAAGACATTTTTTTCTGGTGCAGTCCAAAGTTCAAATTCCATGATGTTTTCCTAGAGTTTGAATTGATATTTGAGCTATACCAGTTCAAAATGCAGGAAACTTTCCTAGAGTTCTCCTGTAATCATTGTTACATTGCAAATCTGAATCACAAACTTGGGAGCACCATTTTTAATATTTTATTTTTTTGGAATAGTCCTTCCATCATACCTCAGAAAAGCAATTTCAATTCAAGTAGATATTATTGTCAAAATTCAAAATTATAATTAAAAAAATCAGCTTTAGCATCATTTCGACGTTCGAATAATCCTTTGATTACAAATATATCCAAAAGGATAACAACATACAATAAAAAAATTGAAGTTCTACATCATTCTGTATCTTCCAAAGTTGAAAATTTGCATTGGGTGCAACTGTATAATACATTGCACTTCAATATTATTGTTTACCTCATTTCGAGTAACAGTTAAATTTGATTTGTGATTTTAAAAGATATGTGATCTAGTCCAATACTAATTAATAAACAAGCAATGTAAAGTATGAATGAGAAGAATTGATAAACCAAACCAGTGTTGCTAGAGTAGTAGAGACCTCGAGCTCGATGACCTCGAGGTGAGTTAGGAGCAATAAAGCAAGAATAGTAAAGTTGGTATAATAAAGTTAAAGAATGATTCTAAAGAGCAGTCAATGAGATAAGTAAGATAGTATATTCTTTGCCAATGATCATATTGTCTTTACAAATGATTGGGGCCCCCTTTATATGAAAGAGAAACCCTAAATATGGTACATTTTTGTTTACAGTAAGGAATTTTATTGGTACATCTGTATAACAACCTAGTACGGATTTGTACTAGTTCGTACAAATCTATCCTGGAATTTACTCCATGATATTTGGGGACGTGGCGAGAATCTTGTCCTTTCTGTAACAAACTCACAACGGCACTATTCGGCATCAGTCGTGCCTTGCTTCGATGCTCATTGAGAACCCGGGCCCTCGAGCCTCTTGTTCTACCTTCAAGCTCGAACTTTTCCTCTTCCAGAATTCTACCCTCGATGTAACTTCTCGAGCCTACAAAATTGGGGCATGAGATTTTGACCATATACAAATAGTCCCCGTGTTTCCTAGAATGAGAGGATAAGAAACTATTTTGATTCTCGACCCTTCGATGCCCCAACCATGATGTCAGTCTTGTGATGTCAGCGATTGGTGTGACTAAAAGTTGTGAAGGGTCATGTCTGCACAGTTTTCAAAAGGCCAATTATGAAAGGCGGCTATTGGTCAGTCATTTATTTTCCTCAATACGCATAGGCAATTCCTACAAATACTTCAACCCATCTATTTGCAAACTTTACTTTCCACAACACTCTAGCATCCCCATTCTCTCTACGTTTATCCTTCTCTTGTTCCCATTTCATCACTAACTTTCTTTTCTTCTTCTGAATTTTTCAACAACAACCATGGAAAAAACTTCTAAGACAGTTCCACAGAAAGAAAAAGCCTATTCATCATCACGCCAATTTAAGAGAAAAATGGTGGTACCACCTCGTATTGAAGAGTGTACTCCCGAGCCTTGCGAAACATCTTCCGACATTAAAATTGACAGGTCTGCTTCGGTCCCGGGTTGGTGTAAACCTATGTCTCGATATATTAGTTTGATAAATAGCGCTGAACTCGACCAGTTGAAGACGGGCTGTAATTGGGGAAATAAAGACGTGGAGATCCCTTCCTCCGAAGAGGATATTACCACTCACAAAATAGGGTACCTGCGTGTGTAACTGACCCGTTTACCTTAAGTCCCGTAGACCCTTTTCTGCCCCTCCTAGATCCAGTGATTCTCGATTATTGCAAAAAGTATCAAGTGACGCTTGGCCAAATTTATCCTTCGTTCTGGAAAATCGCTCACTTGATAAGATACCTCTCGAGTAAGTTCGAGGGGATAACTTTTACCCTCGACCATCTAATCAGGCTATACAACCCTCGTCTCTATCGAGGTGGCCTGATAGAGCTGCAGCACCGATCCTCGAAGTCTTTCTTCTCTAGAATCGATGAAGACACAGACCGAGGGTGAATTAGCCTCTTTGTCCGAATCAGAACCTCCGACATGATTCCTGCTGGAAAGATGCCATTCCCCGAGGAATGGAATATGAAACGTAAGTACAGGATTATCGAGGGCTTTTTATCACTTTGACATTCCTACCTTCTCTCGAACTAATCCCCTTATAATGATGCAGTTGTCGCTTGGTTTGCTAATGCGGTTGCGGACCTCCTGGGCTGCAACTGGCCTCCACTTCCTTGTACGCTGAGCATAACTGGCATGATTTGTCCAAAGACCGATGGGAGGCCAAAAACCACGGTGAGTTTTCATTATTTGCATATCTGAATTCCTTAGCGAAATACTTATTTTTGCTTTTATGCACGCCCCGGAGATGCTGTTTCAATGAGGCTACCCCCACCTGGTGAGGAAGAAGCCTCCAAACCTGCCAAGGACAAGAAAAGGAAAAAAGGGTCGCCGGCAAACTCCGCGAAGCCAAAGAAATCAAGCTTCGAAAGCCTACGGCCGATAATGTGGCCTTATCTCAGCAGGCCGTCGAACGTCTTTGTGCTGAAGACGAGGAGAGAGATAGCGTAGAGGGCGAAGACGAAGACTGCCTGTTAATAACTCAAAAAAAAGAATCAGTAATGTTTCGAAAGCCTCCGAACCGAAGGCCAATGATACGGATCGACCTCGGGGCGAGGAGATCTCAGAGGGGAGCTCGAGCAAAGTCCCCGAGCTGGCAAGTGACAAGAGTGCGCCTCTTCCCCAAGGGCATTTGGCTGATGAAGTTGGAGAGCCCAATCCTAAGGTTATTCGAAGGCGAGAGAATGCCCCAATTGAATCATTCGGGGTAATCGATGAGGGCGATTATCCGGCAGGCCCAGTATTCTCTAAGGGGCAAATACGGGATGCCCAAAACATGAGGACTCCTGATGTGGGAACATCCCACGGGGAGAATGACATTTTTAGGGGATACCTTTCCAGAATCGAAGATAGTCCCGACCTTGACGCCTCATTCATCTTTGAGGAGGCCGAGAAGCTTAGCAAACAGGTAAACTTTGCCTTAGTAATTATGTTTGGAGTTTGATTTTTTTTGTCTTTCTGACTCTCTTTCTTTGTGATAAGGCGGTGATGCTCTTTAATCAATATTTTACAAGTCTTGGGCTGAGCTTGCCCGTTGTGAATCTGAGCTTAAGAAGCTCATGTTAGAGATAGACGACCTCAAGGCCCTCTATGCTAAAAGAGAGGGGGAAATTAGCGTCCTTCGAGCTGATTTGGAGAAGGCTTCCCAGGAGCGGGTCGAGCTCGTCGAGTAGGTAATATAGATTTTGTTGGCCTAATTTATGTTCACTTTTTTTGGTGTCTAATGCTTTAATTTTTCAGTTCCAGTAGAAGGCTGACCTGGTGGAGCAACTTCGGGAAGAGCTCAAAGCCAAAGAGACTGAAATCCTCGGGTGGAGACAACATATGGACTGTCTCGCCTCGGAAAAGGACACTCTTTGGGAAAAGTTGGCCTCGGTTGAGAACAAGATTCGAAGTGCAAAAGAGGAGAGCCGCAAATTTGAGGAGCTTCAAAGTAAAGCAGACGTCGACCTTGCTAAAGCCAAGTCCGAAGCTAAGGCATTCATGTCCTCGTATCGAGCCAATGTTAATGATGCTAACGCTTGGGCGCAGGAGATCTATGTCACAGCCGAGCTCAATTTAACGTGTTCTATCAACCATACTAGGTTGGAAACCCGAAGACAGACTCTCAAAGAGGTGCATGCTAAAGACTTTGACCTCTCTGCCGAAATTGAGAAGGAAAAGGCTTTGGAAGAAGAATCAGTTGCATTTATCTCCACTGACAAGGAATCTGCCAGCGGCTCCGAGTGTGTACGAAGATGAAGTCCCCGAGGGGGAAGAGGCCCTAGAAGATCAGGCTACCAAAAATGTAGCTCTAGTGGATACTGCCACAGAGCAAGTGACCCCGAAAGTAGATTAGGTTATTTTGCCTTCTTTCTTTTGTGTAAGGGTCCCATGTGAGAGTTTTTTAAATCTACTTTCGAATCATCTTTTGAATACAAAGAACGTGTTTTCTTCATCTTCGTTTCATGTTAAATTTTGTTTTGTCTCTACTTGTGAAACAAAATTTTGTTTTGTAGGCGATCAGTCCGATTATTTGACTAAGAATATAATACCCTTAGGTTTTGATCAACGATCAATAATAAGTTACCTTGCAAGGTTCGATCTTCGAGCTAAGCTTTCAAGTTAGTTTGACGCTAGCTCAGGGTGAAGGGACTTTTGAGTTCGAGCTAAGTAAGGTTTCGAGCACGGTGTGCTTCGCCCTTTAAGCTCTTTAAATATTGGCCCTTAGGTTCTCTTAGGCTGGCCCTTTGGCTCTTTTAGGTTGGCCCTTAGGCTCTTTTAGGCTCGCCCTTAGGCTCTTTTAGGTTGGCCCTTAGGCTCTTTTACGCTCGCCCTTAGGCTCTTTTAGGTTGGGCCAATTAACCCTCTAAAATGGCTATAATTTTTCCCTATTTTTGGCTAAAGACTTAGTGAAAAATTTTGTATGCCTTAGCATGTTTTGTATTCGTTGAATTTTTTGAAGGTTCGATCGATTGGAACCTTGTTTGTAATTCTCTGTGTAACGATAATTTAATACCTCTTGAGGTCTTTTCGAAGGTTGATATTATCGAAACCTTTGAATTATTTGAGGGCTGGTTTTATCGAAGCCCTTTACCATTTGCTTTTGCTCAGGGTAGCCTAATTTAACCGATTTTTCGAAGTGTTTGAAGGCCTTTAGTTTTATGGTGGAAGTCGGACGTCTCCGAGCTACATTATTTTGACCGTTGCCTTTTTGTATGATCGTAGTCTTTAGTATGGCCGTAGCCTTTAGTCCCCGAGTATGATGGCCTTGGCCTTTGTATCGAGCGGATACCTCTTTGAGGTTTTATGAGTTCGAATATTCCTCTTTGACGTCTTTTGAGTTCTAGATTTTGATGATTCGATGTGTTGAATGTCGATGACAGTCCCCGAGTATTCGGGGTGCATTTGCGTTATGGCCCTTGAACCGTTTCTTTGTAGAATTATAAGTGTGAAACTCGTGTAATAATAGATTTCTTTGAAACACGAAGTGTTTTGATATAGAAAAAATGCTTCTTCGAATAATTGATACATGCGTACATGTTTTTGTTGTCGGGGGCTCGACTATTTTACATGAACACGGTTCATTTAACCGTTTGGCCCATTACATAATTTTCCTATCGAGGCCCTCTTTAGTGAATTGCTTTTCTCGAAAGTACAACCTCCGGGGGTGATGCCCCCCAGTATTCGAGGTTGATTTAAAAGAATCCTTGAGTACTTGTGGAATTCCCCTTAGGTAGTATAAATATTGCCTCGGTAAAAACCTTGCCAGAAAAACCCATTTGGGATAAAACCCTATCTAAGGAAGAGTGCAACGCATGCTTTAAAACCTATGGTCTTCGAGTTGAAGGGCGCTTCGATGTCTCCAATCGAACACTTGCAAGGAGTTAGCCTTAACTATAAATGAAAAAAGGGAGAAGGTCATACCTTAGAAATAATACCATTCGAGTAGTGATATGTTCCAATTATTTGGTAGTTGCTCGCCTTTCGTTGTGCTAAGTTTGTAGGATCCTTTCCATATGACTCCGAGGACTCGGCACAGTCCTTACCAATTGGGGCCTAGTTTTCCTTCGTTTGGATCTCGAGTATTGAGGGTGGCTTTCCTTAGAACTAAGTCCCCAACTCCAAAATGGCGGAGGTTCGCGCTTCTATTGTAATACCTCTCGATCCTTTGCTTTTGTGTGGCTATTCGAATTAGTGCGTCTTCACGTTTTCATCTAGTAGCTCGAGATAAATGTTCATAGAGTCGTGGTTCGAAGCCTCGATAGTATGCTTGAACCTAACGCTGGGTTCCCCGACCTCGACCGGAATCAATGCTTCGAACCCATACACCAAAGAAAACGGGGTTTCCCCCGTGCTCGACTTTGACGTTGTTCGGTATGCCCCTAGCTCCTCGAGCAATACTTCTCTCCATTTCCCTTTAGCATTATTCAACCTCTTCTTCAGGTTTTCAAGGATAGTTTTGTTTGTGGACTCGGCCTAGCCATTTACGCTTGGATGATAGGGAATCGATAGAATCCTTTTGATTTTACAGTCCTCGAAGAATTTTGTTTTTTTGCTGCCGACGAACTGCTTCCCATTGTCACATACTATTTTTGCGGGTATCCCGAACCAACATGCGATGTGGTCCTATATGAAGACAATGACTTCTTTTTCTCTTAATTTCTCAAAGGCCTGCGGTTCTACCCATTTTGAAAAGTAGTCAGTCATAAACAAAATAAATTTTTCTATTCCTGACGTCAATGGTAGGGGGTCGACGATGTCCATCCCTCATTTCATGAATGGCCACGGGGATAGGACCGAATGGAGTTGTTCACCGGGCTGATGGATCATCAGTGCGAACCTTTGACATTTATCACACTTTCAAACGAACTGCTTAGTATTATTTTTCATGCTATCCCAGTAATACCCTGCTCTAATAACCTTGCGACTCAAAGACTCGGCACCAGAGTGGTTCCCACAAGTGCCTTTGTGGATTTCTCGTAGCACATAATCGGTGTCCCCCGGTCCCAAGCGTACTGCCAGTGGTCCATCGAAGGTTCTTCTACATAATATTCGATTTTAATCAAGTGAGAACCGAGCTGCTTTGGCTCGTAAGGATCTAGATTCTTTTGGGTCCGAGGGGAGCTTCCCGTGCTTCAAGTATTCGACGTACTTATTCCTCCAATCCCACGTCAAACTTTGTTTCCCGTGAAAATGGTAATTACAATTATATCTGATTTTGTGGTTCTAAAAATATGTGATTTATTCTAATACTAGTTGTTTAGGAAATATATTATAAGTGAAAGTTATGAAAAATAATATAAGAGGAAAGGGTACGAGAATTGTGCAAACCGACTAGTTATGAGACGAGGTCTCAAGCTGGTCGAAATAGGGCCTTGAGATCGAGCTTGACAGATTCTCGAGCTTGTCAAAATAGTGCCTCGAGGTCGAGCTTGAGAGCTTGACAGAGGGATATCGATGAAGATATAACAGTATTGAGGGCCTCGAAGATGGCCTCTTTATGATCAATAGTGAGCAATAAGTGAAGAACAATTAATGAATACAATATATAGAAAGCAATAAATCAATGGAAAAAATGTAGAGAATGTTTGAGTTAGAGAGCAGAGGATGTTCTTCTTCTTCTATTAAATATGTCCCTGTTACAAAATGGCAAGGGGCCCCATTATATAGGAGGGAAATTCCCAACATAGTACATGTGTAGTTATTACAAAGAAATGCAGTTGGTACAGCTATTTAATGTCACGGTACGGACTTGTACTACTCTTGCAGGCGTTGTCATCTATAACCACGTGACCTTGGGAATTTCCCGCCTTCTCATACCGGTCTTCGATCTTTACCTTGCCTCTAGGTGTGTTGATCCCTCGAAATACGTTCTCGAGGCTCGGAATGCTGTAGAAGCCTTAAAATCGGACTTCACCGATTTTACCGTATACAGATAGTCCCCGCGTTTCTTGGAATGAAAAGATAAGAAATGATTTGAATTCAACAACTTTTCAATGCCTTCATCATCATGTCAATCACATCATGTAAGCGGATGATGTGATAGGAGAGATGCCCAAAAGCCACATTCGCATAGTTCTTGAAAGGACTCGAATTGATTACGGTGGTTGGTTGTCTTTTGGCTTTTCCCAACACGCACGGTTAGCCCCTATAAGTGATCATTCTTCTTCCCCTTATCTTTCATTACTCCTCCCAGCCTTTTAAAAAGAGGTCTTATTACTTCTTTCTTGTATCCTTTTCTCAATCAGCTTTCCCTCGTTTCCTTTGAAAACTTTCAGCAACAATGACGAAGGCCTCTAAAACTACTCCCCGAGATGATAAACCTTCCTCATCTTCACATTCCTCTACGGGTAAGGCGAAGGTACCCCCAAGTCTTGAGGAATGCATCCCCAGGCCCCACGAAACAACCTCTGATCTTAAGGTCGACAATCCTTCTCCGAAGACGAGGCAGTGTGAACACATATCCCGGTATATTAGCCTAATAACAAACAGCAAGAAGGTGATGGCCGACTAACGCTGGGGTGATGTGGTGCAAGTGGAAATTCCCTCTCGGGAGGAAGACATAACAACCCATATAATCGGTTTCCTTAGTGTATATACCTATCCATTTACCCTAGGCCCGGTAGAGTCGTTCTCGCGTCGGTAGACCCCGTCATTCTGGATTCTACAGGAGATATCAAGTGACGCTCAGCCAGATTCATCCATCATTTTGGTGTACTATTTTCATGATTAGGCATTTTGAAAATATGGTCAAGAGGATGCCTTTTACCCTCGACCACCTGCTTAGAATGTACAGTCCTCGACTTTATCGGGGTGGTCTAATTAAGCTTCAACGTCGTGCGACGAAGGTCTTCTTTGCTTGTACCAATGAAGACATGGGCAGAGGGTGGATGAGCCACTTTGTTCGAGTTAGGACCTCGGATCTGATTCTAGTTGAAAGGATTTCATTCCCTGAGGAATGGAACATGAACCGTAAGTTAATACTTTAATTGAGCTTTTTCACTTTCCTTCGTATCAACTTCCCCTTGAACTAACTCCCTTTGATGATACAGTTGTTGCGTGGTACACCGATGCGGTTAAGGATCTCACGGGTTGGGTTCACCAGCTTGATTCGACCTGCCCGTATGTTGAGCGCGTATGGCGCGACCTGGACAGGGGCCGATGGGAAGCTAAAAATCATGGTAGGGACTTCCCTCTTGCAATACTTGAGTTCTTTAAAAGAGATATCCCCTGAATATATTCTAACTTCTCGTGTTTATGTTTTGTGCTTATGCAGGCCTAGGGGAGGCCTCTTTGATGAGAGAAGCACCGACTGGGGAAGCAGATACCTCAATACCAAATGAGGAGAAGAAGAGAAAAGGGAGATTACCGGCTGAGTCTTTGAAGCCAAAGAGGAAATTCTGAGGCTGATTCGTGGCCTCAAACAAGAAAAATGATTCCCCGATAATGCCCGGGGGGAAGTGGAAGCGTAACTGCTTCGTTTTTTGCTGAGCCGATGAATATTGAGTCAAGGGCTTCTAAACCAGCAGCTGATGATGCCATCCTGCCTCGGGCCGAAGAGGCTTTCGAGGGTTGGTTGGATGATGTCCCTCAGCCGGTTGACAGCCAAAATAATCCTCGGTCCGAAGGGCACTCGTTTGATGAGTTACGGGAGCCCGGTTGTGAGCTGAAGGCTCTGATTGCTCTAGCCGGGGTTATTAATGTAGGTTATTCTCCACTGGTTCAAATATTTTCCCCGAGGGAGATATGGGATGCCTATAAATTAGAATCTTCGGACGCGGGGGCGCCTCTCGGGGGGAAGACGTGAGGAGAATCCCGAACTTAACACCTCGCTCATTTTCGAGAAAGCCGAAGGCTCTAAAAACAGGTAATTTTTTCGTTGATTGCTTCGAGCTTTGATCAATATTTCTCTGACTCTCCTTCCTCTATTATTTCAAGAGGAAGTGCTTTATAATCGGGCCACTACCAAGTTTCAAGCTGAGTTGACCCATTACGAGGGGGAGTGTAAGAGGTTTTTGTCGGAGGAGGACGAGTTTAGGGCTCTTTTGGAAAAAGGGAGGAACAAATGGTTGACCTCCGAGCTCGTTTAGAAACAGTATCTAGGGAACGAAATGAACTTGATGAGCAGGTAACATAGTCTTCGTATGTTTTGTTTTTGTTCTTGCCCGATCTCAACACTTAGCACTTTCGGGATGATCTTTGCAGCTTAAAGAGAAAGATGCCCTGGTGCGGGAAGGGTTCCGAGCCAAGGATGTTGAGATCCTGGTAATTAAGTAGTGTGTGAACAAGATAGTCTCTAAGAAAGATACCATCCAAGGGCGGAGAGTAGTAAGTATAAGGACCTTTATGTTGAATTAGTCACCGCGCTATCTTCAATTAATGCTGAAGTCGATGCGCTCATATCCTCGTACAAGGATGATTTTGTTTCTGCAAATTCCCAGGCCAGGAAAACATATGAGGAGGTCAAGCTTGGGATTGTCCGAGCCCTGGAGCATGCCTGATTAAGATATCTAAGGCAGGCTCTCGATAATATGCATGCAAGGGCCCTCAATTTATCTGCTGAAAGAGGGTGAAGTCCCTAGAAGAAGAAATTGGCGACCCTGATTTCTTCCAAAGATGATTCAAGCAGTGGCTCATAAGACGATGAAGATGAAGGCGAAGTCCCCTAGGGGGAAGAGGACATTTAAGACCTGGGGGTCGAGGTCCAAGACGCTGAACGTATAACCTCCGAGGGATCCGTTGAAGGCATACCCCATCAGTAGATTAGGTTTTCATTTGTTCTTTATCCCTGTGTAAGTGCTCCGACTTTGAGCTTTGTAAATATGCTTTGTGAACCTTTACTATATACAAAGGACTTCTCGTTACTCCTTGTTTTTTTCCTTGTTTCTTGGAATAAATTTTGATTTTTGTTGACGATTAGTCCGATATGTTGGACTTTGAAATGAAACTCTTGGGGTTACAAAATGGCCCTGAGGATTTTTAGGCTAGCCCGTGGGCTCTTACGCATTGGGTCGGTACGACCTTTAGCATGGATGGTGCTTAAGCTCTTACGCATTGGGTCGGTACGACCTTTAGCATGGATGGCGCTTAGGCTCTTACGCATTGCGTCAGTACGACCTTTAGTGTGGTTGACGCTTAGGCTCTTACGCATTGGGTCAGTACTACCTTTAGTGTGGCTGGAGCTTAGTCTCTTACACATTGGGTCGGTACGACCTCTAATATGGTTAACCGTTTAGGGCTCAGTCTTGAGTCGGGTTTCGACACGAGCTCATCGACCCTTAGTTTTTTTTTAAATCGGCCTTGAGGCTCTTAGGCTCTTACGCGTTGGGTCGGTACGACCTCAAATATGGCTGGTGCTTAGGCTCTTATACATTGGGTCGGTACGACCTCAAATATGGATGGCGCTTAGGCTCTTGCGCATTGGGTCGAACGACCTCAAATATGGGTATATTTTTCCTTCGTTAAAGACTTCTTGAAGTTTTTGTGTTCGTCCGACTCTTCGACGACTCTAAAGAACCTCGATTATGAGCCGTTATGCAATAATTGATGAGCACCTCGGAAGGTTTCGCTCGATGGCTGATTGTTTTGAAGCCTTTTCATTGTTTGGAGTTGATATGATTGAAGATCTTTTGCTTATGCCTATGGTAGACTGATTAACCGGTTATTTTCAAAGTATTTTCGAAGTATTTGAAGGCCTGTGATTTTATGGCGATGGTCGAACGTCTCCGAATTGCTTTATGTTGGCTACAGCCTTTTAGTCCCCGAGTGAGATAGCCTCGGCGTCTATATCGAGGGTATGCCTTTTTAGGGGTCTTACAAGTTTCAAGTTTGAATATATAGCCTTGACTTTGATATCGGGATTATGCCTTTTTAAGGCTTACAAATTTGTACATGCGTTGCTTGAGGTCTTACAGGTTTGTACATGCCTTGTTTGAGGTCTTATAGTTTTGATATTGCCTCATGGAGGGATTAAATTGGTGCCTCATGGAGGTCTTATGAGCTCGAAGTTGCCAGCCCTGAGGTCTTACGGCTTCGAGTTTTTGATGGCTCGATGGGGTGATTAATGATGACAGTCTCCGGGAGATCGAGAGTTTTTGGCTTTGGAGTCATTCCTTGTGAAAATAGAAAACTTTTTGATGTTGCCTTATTGAGGTCTTATAAACTTGATCTTGCCACATGGAGTTCTTACATTGTTGATATTGCCTTGTGGAGGGCTTACATTGGTGCCTCATGGAGGGCTTATGAATTTGAACATGCCTCGTTGAGGTCTTACAGATTTGACGTTGCCTCGTTGAGGGCTTACGAGTTTGAGCATTCCTTGTTGAGGTCTTACTGATGCTATATTGCCTCGTTGAGGGCTTACAGGTTCAATGTTACCTCATAGAGGGCTTAATGTTGCCTCATGGAGGGCTTACGAGCTCGAGGTTGCCTCGTGGAGGGCTTATGAGCTCGAGGTTGCCTCATGGAGGGCTTAATGTTGGTATTGCCTCGTGGATGGCTTATGTTGCTGATATTTTCTCATGGAGGGCTTATATTGGTGTCTCATGGAGGGCTTACATATGTGATATTGCCTCATTGAGGGCTTATGAGCTCGAAGTTGCCAGCCTTGAGGTCTTACAACTTCGAGTTTTTGATGTTACCTCATTGAGGGATTATAAATTTGAACATGCCGCATCGAGGTCTTACGAGCTCAAAGTTGCCTGATTGAGGTCTTACGTCTTCGAGTTTTGATAGCTCGATGGGCCGACTGTCGAGGACTGTCCCCGAGTTGGGATTATGCCTTTTTTTTAAGGTTTTACAAATTTGATATTGCCTCATAGAGGGCCTATAAATTTGAACATGCCTTGTTAAGGTCTTACAAATTTGATATTGCCTCATTGAGGGCTTATATTTTGATGTTCATACGGCTTATACAGTCCCCGAGTGTTCGGGTGCACTCGGCCCTAGAGCCATTTCTTGTGAGAATAATGAATTTCTTTGGAGCTTGAAGTGTTTTGTAGATAAAAGATTCTCCTTCTATTACTTGGTACAAGCATACATATTTTCTCCATCGAGGGTTCGATTATTCTATGCGGACACGGTTCACTCGATCATTTGGTCCGATACATCATTCTCTTTTCGAGACCCTTTTCAGCATATTTTGTTTTCTTCGAGGAGGTGATCTTCCGGGGGGACGCCCCCAATATTTGAGGTTGATTAAAGAGCAGCCTTGAATACTTTTGGGTGTTCTCCTTAGGTAGCATATGGATGTTGCCTCGTTAAAAACCTTATCGGTAAAACCCTAGTGGGATAAACCCCGACCGAAGGAAAAGAGTGCAACACATGTTTTAAAACCCAAGATCTTCAAGTCGAAGGGTGCTGCAGTGTCTTCCATCGGACACCTGTAAAAAGTTAGTGTGAAGCACAAAATGAAAAAGGGAGAAGGTTATACCTTAGCAATATTAGCGTTTGAGCATTGATATGTTCCAATTGTTTGGAAGTTGCTCGCCTTCCATGGTGCCGAGTTTGTAGGACCCTTTGCCGATTACTCCGAGGATGCGGTACGATCCTTCCCAGCTCGGGCCTAGCTTCCCTTCATTAGGGTTTCGAGTGTTTAGGGTGACTTTCCGTAGGACTAAGTCCCCGACTCTGAAATGTCTGAGGTTTGTTCTCTTGTTATAGTATCTTTCGAATCTTTCTTTTTGGGCGGCCATCCGGACCAGTGAAGCTTCTCGTTTTTCATCAAATAGTTCGAGGGCTGTAGCCATGTCCTCATTGTTTGAGTCCTTAGTGGAATGTCAGAATCTGGCGCTTGGCTCTCCGACCTCGACCGGTATCAAAGCCTTGGATCCGTATACTAAGGAGAACGGTGTCTCTCATGTGCTCGATTTAGAGGTTGTCTGATATGCCCATAGCACCTCGGGCAGTATTTCTCTCCATTTTCCTTTCTCATTTTCTAACTTCTTTTTCAAGTTTTGAATGATGGTCTTGTTTGTGGACTCATCCTGACCATTTTCACATGGGTGGTAGGGCGTTGATAGGATCCTTTTGATTTTCTGATCCTCGAGAAACTTTGTTACTTTTCCTCCGAGGAAATGCTTCCCGTTATCACACGTTATCTCAGAGAGGATCCCGAGTCGGCACATGATGTGATCCAAGATGAAGTCAATGACTTCTTTTTCTCTTATCTTCTCGTAGGACTGTGCTCCACCCATTTTGAGAAGTAGTCAGTCATAAATAAAATAAATCTAGCTTTACCTAGCGCCATTGGTAGGGGACCGACGATGTCCATTCCTCAATTCATGAATGGCCATGGTGATAAGACTGAAAGTAGCTGTCCACCGGCTTGGTGGATCATTGGTGCAAATCATTGACACTTGTCGCATTTTCGGATGAATTCTTTGTTGTCCCTTTCCATGCTGTCCAAATAGTAACCTGCTCTGATCACCTTTCCAATAAAGGATTCGGCACCGGAGTGATTTTCGCAGGTGACCTCGTGGATTTCTCGGAGCAGGTAATCAGTGTCTCCCGGTCCCAAGCATATTGTTAGGGGCCCATCGAAGGTTCTTCTGTATAGAATTCCATCCTCATCGAGTGAAAATCGAGTTGCTTTGGTCCGAAGGGCCCTTGAATCTTTTGGGTTTGTGGGTCGCTTCCCACAACCCAAATAATCAATGTACTTGTTTCTCCAATCCCACGTCAGGCTGGTGGAGTTGATTTTGACATGGCCTTCTTCAATCACCGATTTGGATAGTTGAACAACAGCCCCGGGGAGTATTTCATCTTCCTCGATGGACGATCCCAGGTTTGCGAGTGCATCGGCCTCGCTGTTTTGCTCTCGGTGTATGTGGACCAAAATCCATTCTTTGAAGAGATTCAAAGTGACTTGAAGTTTGTCTAGGTATAGTTGCATCCTGTCCTCATGAACCTCGAAGCTCCCATTTGCCTGATTTACTACTAGGAGGGAATCACATTTTGCTTCGATGACTTCTGCTCCTAGGCCTTTGGCCAATTCCAGACCTGCGATCATAGCCTCATACTTGGCTTTGTTGTTAGTCAACTTTATAGTTTTTATAGATTTTCTAATCATTCCACCCGTATGTGGTTTCAGAACTATGCCGAGCCCGGATCCTTTCATGTTCGAGGCACCGTCGGTGAATAAAGTCCCTACCCTGATGATGTGCCTAATCTTAGTAAAAGTTCTTTTTCTACCTCGGGCACAAGGGCGGGCGTAAAGTCGGCCACGAAGTCCACCAAAATTTGGGACTTGATAGACATTCGGGGGTGATATTCGATATCATATCCCCCGAGTTCGATGGCCCATTTCGCCAGTCTGCCTTATAATTCGGGTTTATGCAATATATTTCGAAGAGGATATGCCGTTAAAACACATATATGGTGACATTGAAAATAAGGCTTCAATTTTTGAGATGCACTTATTAATGCAAGAGCTAATTTTTCTAAGTGTGGATACCTGATTTCAGTATCTCCCAGGGTTCGACTCACATAGTAGATAGGTAATTGTGTACCTTACTCATCTTAAACTAACACGCCACTTACCTCTACCTCAGACACTGCTAAGTACAAGTACAACATTTCGTCCTATTTTAGGGTGTGAAGCGAAGGCGGGCTTGAGAGATACCGCTTTAACTCCTCCAAGGCGTGCTGGCACTCCGGACTCCACTCAAAGTGGTTTTTCTTTTGAGTAGGGAGAAAAAGTTATGGCTCCAATCTGATGACCTTGAGATGAATCGGCCTAATGCCGCTATCCGCTCGTTCAGCCGTTGTACGACCTTCACATTGTTTACCACCGTGATTTCTTCGATGGCTTTGATTTTGTCGGAGTTGATTTCAATAACCCTGTTTGATACAATGAAGCCTAAAAAATTTTGCGAACCTACGCCGAAGGCACATTTCTCGGGGTTGATATTCATGTTGTAGCTTCAAAGGATGTCGAAAGTTTCCTGCAAATGAGTCAAATTGTCCTCTGCGCGCAAGGACTTAACTAGCATGTCATCAATATAAACTACCAAGGATTTGCCTATTTGGTGTTCGAACATCTTATTAACTAAGCGTTGGTATGTGGCCCCTGCGTTTTTTTAGCCCGAAGGGCATTACATTGTAGCAGTATGTGCCATACTTCGTGATGAACGAAGTTTTTTCCCTATCCTCGGGGTTCATTTGAATTTTATTATACCCGGATTAGGAATCGAGAAAGGTGAGGATCTTTTGGCCAGCCGTGGCATCAATCAAGCGATCGATGTTGGGCAACGGGAACGAATCTTTAGGGCATGCTTTATTTAAGTCTTTATAATCTACGCACATTCTTAAATTGTTCCCCTTTTTGGGAACTACTACTACATTGGCCAACCATTTGGGATGTTTTACTTCCCTGACGGACCCTATTTTGAGGAGTTTCGTTACCTCGTCTTTAACAAACGCATGTTTCACCTCAGAATAAGGCCTCTTTTTTTGCTTCACCGGTTTAAACCTGGGGTTGACTCCTAGTCGATGGGTGGTTATTTCCGGTGAGATCCCTTTCATGTCTAAGTGGGATCAAGCAAAGAAATAAATGTTGTTAATAAGAAATTGAATGAGTTTCTTCCTGATTTTGGGGGTTAATCCCGTTCCTAGGTATACCATTTGATCTGGGAGATGTTCCATCAAAATAGCTTGCTCCAGCTCTTCGATCGTCGATTTTGTTGTATCTGATTCTTCGGGGGAAACGAAGGTTCTAGGAGTGAGGAAGTCTTCTTCATCATCCTCGGGGACCTTTTTGTCTTCTGACCCCTCCGAGGTGGAGTATACGGGCGCCGGTGCCATGTCGTGTACTGCGAACATCTCCTTTGTCGCATGCTGCTCTCCATATATCATTTTTACACTGTCTTTAGTTGGGAACTTCAACATCTGATGGAGAGTCGATGGTACCACCCTCATGTTGTGTATCAATGGCCTTCCAAGCATGGCGTAGTATCTCGTGTTACCCTCGATGACATGAAACTTGGTATCCTGACTTTACCGGACACATTGACTGGGAGGATGATTTCCCCCTTCGTCATTTTTCTCGGCATGTTTAACCCATTGAGGGATCAAGAATCGGGTATGATTTGGTCGAGCAAATCGAGCTGCTCCATTACCCCCGATCTGATTATATTGGACGAGCTACCTGGATCCACGAGCACATAGCTAATTTGAATGTTATTTAAGAGAAACCAAATTACCAGTGCATTATTATGTGGTTGGGACAAGGCTTTAATATCTTCTTCTCTGAACACAACAGTTCCCTCAAGCATATAACTTTGAGTTCGCTCTTCCGTTGCGATGGACACTTTGGCCCGTTTGAACATGGTTACTCGCGGGGCATCGAATTCTCCAATAATCACGTGAATGGTGTGCTGGGGTTCTTCTGTCCCATTCTTCCTGTTCGATTCTCTTTCTCGGAAGTGGTCCTTGGCTCGATTGTCGAGAAATTTTCGAAGATGTCCTTTATTGATCAATTGGGCTTCTTCTCAAGCGGGAGTACTCTACTTCGTGTCGGTCTTCTCCGGGCACACATCCATCTGTATGGGAGCTTATATTGACATGCAGAGCGTTGCGTGAGCCCTCATCAACGGGGACTTGTACTGGTGCCCCTCCAGGTTCTTGCAGTGGTACACCGGCGCTTGAGGCTGCTGCACCGTTATCTCTATGAGGTTCAATGCTATTGTTTTCATGCGCATTCACCGAGTTAGACATTTTTACCTGAGATCAAAGATTCTTGGTCAAGAGAAAGTGTAAAGAATAACTTTTGTTTTTAGAGAATCAACACTAAAACAATCACTATTATTTTTAGCCCCACGGTGGGCGCCAAACTGTTTACCGTGAAAATGGTAATTATAATTATATCTGATTTTGTGGTTCTAAAAATATGTGATTCATTATAATACTGGTTGTTTAGGCAATAGATGCAAAGTGAGAGTTAAGAAAAATTAGATAAGAGCAAAGGGTACTAGAATTATGCAAACCGAGTAGTTATGAGACGAGGTCTCGAGCTGGTCGAACTAGGGCATCGAGGCCGAGCTCGATAGCTTGACAGAGTCTCGAGCTTGTCGAAATAGGACCTTGACGTCGAGCTCGAGATCTTGAAAGAGGGCTATCGATGAAGATATAACAGTATTGAGTGCCTCGAAGATGGCCTCTTTATGATCAATAGTGAGCAATAAGTGAAGGACAATTAATGAATACAATAAATAGAAAGTAATAAATCAATGAAACAAATGTAAGGAATGTTTGAGTTAGAGAGCAGAGGATGTTCTTCTTCTATTAAATATGTCCCTGTTATAAAATGGCAAGGGGCCCCTTTATATAGGAGGTGAAATCCCAACATATTACATGTGTATTTATTACAAAGAAATGCAGTCGGTATAGCTATTTAATGTCACAGTACGGACTTGTACTACTCTTGCAGGCGTTGTCAGCTATAACCACGTGACCTGCCTTCTCATAAAGGTCTTCGATCTTTACCCTACCTCGAGGTGTGTCGATACCTCGGAATACTTTCTCAAGGAATGCACCTCGGGGTCGCACTTTGGATTCTGCTCCGATACAATCGAGGTCGAGGCTCCGAACACTGTAGAAGCCTTAAAATTGGTCTTCCCCTATTTTACCATATACAAACTTGTTGAATTAATTTCCGCATGGCCTTCTCCGATCGCCGACTTTGACAATTGGACGATAGTCCCTGGGACAATATCATCTTCTTCGACCGACGACCCCAAATTTGCAAGTGCATCAGCCTCGCTATTCTGTTCTCGAGGTAAATGGTCCAGTGTCCATTGCTTGAAGCGATGCAATGTCTCTTGAAGTTTGTCTAAATACCTCTGCATCCTATCTTCTCGAACCTCGAAGCTTCTGTCTACTTGGTTTACTACCAAAATGGCGTCACACTTGGCCTCAATGATCTCCGCTCCTAAGCCATTGGCCAGTTCGAGACCTACAATCATGGCCTCCTACTCGGCCTCATAGTTAGGTAATTTAGAATTTTTGATAGATTTCCTACTGATATTTCTCGTAGGCGATTTTAAAACAATACCGAGCCTGGAGACTTTCACATTCGAGGCACCATCTGTAAAGAGGGTCCATACCCCCGAAGACGTACCCGTTTTTATCAAGAGTTCCTTTTCTACTTCGGGTACGAGGGCAGGCATAAAGTCAGCCACAAAGTCTGCCAAAATTTGGGACTTGATAGCCGTTCGGGGTTGATATTTGATATCATACCATCCAAGTTCGATGGCCCACTTGGCCAATCGGATCGATAACTCGGGCTTATGCAAGATATTTCGAAGTGGGTATGTATCCAGTACACATATAGGGTGGCATCGAAAATATGGTCTTAATTTCCTAGATGTGATTATTAGTACAAGTGTTAACTTTTCTAAATGCGGGTAATTGGTTTCAGTATCTCCTAGGGTCCGACTTACATAATAACCAGGAAATTGCATACCTTGTTCTTCTCAAATCAGCGCTCCACTTACCGCTACCTCGGACACGGCTAAATACAAGTAGAGTTCATCCTCCTTCGGAGTATGAAGCAAGGGTGGACTCGAGAGATACTGTTTTAATTTTTCTAAGGCTCGTTGACACTCCTGAGTCCATGTGAAGTTGTTCCTCTTCTTAATTAGGGAAAATAAATAATGACCCCGATCTAATGATCTCGACATAACCCAGCCTAGGGCAGCTATCCGTCTAGTTAGCCATTGTACGACTTTCACATTATCTACGATGGTGATTTCCTCGATGGCTTTGATTTTGTCGGGGTTGATCTCGATCACCCTGTTCGACACCATGAAACCTAAGAACTTGCCGGATCCAACTCCGAAAGAACTTTCTCGGGGTTGAGTTTAATTTTGTACTTTCTTAAGATGTCGAACGTTGCCTGTAAATGAGTCAAATGGTCCTCTGTGCGCAAGGACTTAAATAGCATGTCATCAATATAAACTTCCATATAGTTTTTCCTATTTGATGTTCGAACATTTTATTAACTAGGCGTTGGTATGTAGCCCCTGCATTTTTTAGCCCGAAAGGAATTACGTTATAGCAATATGTACCATACTTCGTGATAAATGAAGTCTTTTCCTGGTCTTCCGAGTTCATTCGAATTTGATTGTCCCCGGAGTAGGCATCGACAAAAGTAAGGATCTCGTGGCTGGCCGTAGCGTCGATTAAATGATCGATGTTGGTCAATGGGAAAGAGTATTTAGGGCATGCCTTGTTCAAATCTTTTTAATCTACACACATTCTAAGTTTGTTCCTCTTTTTAGGGACCACTACTATATTATCTAGCCACTCGGGATATTTTACTTGCCTAATTGACCCTATCTTAAGAAGTTTGGTTACCTCGTCTTTGATGAATATGTGCTTTACCTCGGACTGAGACATTCTCTTTTGTTTCACCAGTTTAAATCTGGGATCGACACTTAGTCGATGAGTGGTTATCGCCGGTGGGATCCCTTTCATATATAAGTTGGACCAAGCAAAGCAATCAATGTTACCGATAAGGAATTGAATGAGTTTTTTCCTATGTTCGAGGGTTAATCTCGTCCCTAGGTATACTTTTTTTTCCGGTAGATACTCGATCAATATCACCGGCTCAAGTTCCTCGATCGTGGACTTCGTCGCATCTGACTCCTCAGGGGCAACGAAAGCGCGAGGGATAAGGAAATCTTCCTCTTTTTCCTCGACCACATGTTCCTTGGGCTCAATCGAGGATATAGACTATAATTGCTATTTGGTTACCTGTTTGTCCTTGACGCTCGACTTTTCCGATGTAGAGGGCTTTGACATTGGTACCAAGTCATGAACTGCAAACATCTCCTTAGTTGCGTGTTCTCCCCATATACCGTTTTTACGCCATCTTTAGTTGGGAACTTCATCATTTGATGAAGGGTTGATGGCACTGCCCTTAAGCTGTGAATCCACGGCCTTCCCAGCAAAGCATTATACCTCATGTCACCTTCGATGACATGAAACTTCATGACTTGTATGGTTCCAGCCACGTTAACTGGGAGGATGATTTTCCCTTTGTTGTTTCACTTTCCATGTTGAAGCCATTCAAGATTCGAGATGCCGGCATAATTTGGTCAAGCAGCTCGAGCTTCTCCACGACTCTCGAGCTGATTATATTTGTCGAGCTACATGGATCCACAAGAACACGTTTAACTTGAACTTTATTTAAAAGTATAGAAATTACCAGTGCATCATTGTGCGGCTAAGATAGCCCTTCGATGTCTTCCTCATTGAATGTGAGGGTGTCCTCGGGCATGTAGTCCCGAGTCCGCTTCTCCCTTGTTATTGATACTTTGGTGTGTTTGAATATGGGTCCCTGTGGGACGTCGACTCCGCTGATGATCATATGAATGACATGTTGGGGCTTCTCTGGTTCGTTCTTCCTATTGGTGTCTCTTTCTCTAAGGTGGTTCTTGGCCCTGTCGCTGAGAAATTCTCAAAGGTGCCCCTAATTGAACAATCGGGCTACCTCTTCTCTTAGTTGCTTTCAACCCTCGGTCATGTGCCCATGTGTACCATGATACTTTAACATTAAGTTGGGATTCCTATGAGAAGGATCAGTTTGTATGGGTTTAGACCATCTGGTATCTCTAATTTTCCCAATGGCCGAGACAATACCCAAGGCATGGACGCTAAAGTTATATTCTGATAGTCGGGGTGCCTCTGCCGGTCATGAGTGCCTGTCGAACCCAGTCTTACTCATGAGTCCCCTAGAATTCTGAGTTACTTTACGCCTCGAGTTGTTCCTTCGGTCTTCGATGTACGGCTGATACCTCTCCTTACTCGGTCTTGGTTCTTGGTCCACTTCTCTTGAATATTTTGTTGCTAACCTATTTGGATAAACCGATCCCGAGGGAGCTCCCAAATGGTCATCTTCAACCCTAATATTCGACTGGTATTTGTTATGCACATATTCCCAAGTTATTGCGGGGTACTCAATCAAGTTTTTTTTCAACTACCTCGATTCTATCGAGCTTTGATCGTTTAGCCCCTAAGTGGAAGCTTGTACATCCCAGTCATCTGAGACTGGTGGCAACTCCATTCGTTCCATTTGGAACCGGGAGACAAACTCTCTCAACATCTCGTTGTCCTTTGTTTGATTTTGAATACATCTGACTTCCTTGTTGCAACCTTTATAGCACTAGCATATGCCTTTACAAACGAATCCGCCAACATGGCAAACGAATCAATAGAGTTCGGGGATAGGTTATGTTACCAAATCATGTCCCCATTGGACAGAGTTTCCCCAAACTTCTTTAGTAGAACATACTCGATCTCGTTGTCCTCCAAATAATTTCCCTTTATACCATAAGTATATGTGGTGATGTGTTCGTTGGAATCGGTAGTCCCGTTGTATTTAGGTATGTCCGGCATGCGAAACTTTTTCGGAATAGGCTTCAGGGCTTCACTCGAGGGGAAAGGTTTTTACACAAACTTTTTAGAGTCCAGTCCTTTTAAAATCGGAGGTGCTCCCGGTATTTGGTCGACCCTCGAGTTGTACGTTTCCACTCTTTTATAGTTTTCCTTGATCCTTTTCTCTCCCGACTCGATCCACTTTATGAGTTCTTCGAACATTCTCATGATTGTGGGGTCATTTCCTAATCCATTCTTGCTCGGCCTTTTCAAAACTGGTTCAGCACGAAGAGTAGTTTCTGGTCCCACCACACTCGGGGTCTTTTGTTGGCTTGGCAACTGAGCGATGGCGATCGGTTGTGCTTGCAACATTTCGAAAATTACTTGGAGACTGACTTCCCCATCTCCTCGACCCTGTGTTCTTTAGCCATTGGGTCGAACTTCTCCATGCACGCTTCCTCCGACGTCCGTGCCCAAGTAGACGTTTATAGCAACGTGTGAACTAACATTGGCTGGGTTAGGAACTGGTGCTACCCCAGGTTTTAGCGGTGGCACACCGGCCCTTGAAGTTGTTGCATTTTCATTTTCCCCGTGGAATCAGAGGCCGTCGTTACCATGCACTGGTGTATTTGCTGAGTTCGACATGTTTTAGCCTGAAATCAAAGAATCCTTGACAAGAAAAAGTGTGAAGAATAACGTGTGTTATCAGAAAACTAGCACTGAAATAATCACTATTATCTTTATCCCCACGGTGGGCGCCAAACTGTTTACCTCGAAAACACGAGTAACAATTAAATTTGATTTGTGGTTTTAAAGATATGTGATCTAGTCCAATACTAATTAATAAACAAACAATGTAAAGTATGAATGAGAAGAATTGATAAACCAAACCAGTGTTGTTAGAGTAGTAGATACCTCGAGCTCGAGGACCTCAAGGTGAGTTAGGAGCAATAAAGCAAGAACAGTAAAGTTGGTATAATAAAGATAAAGAATGATTTTGAAGAGCATTCAATGAGAAAAGTAAGATAGTATATTATTTTCCAATGATTAGATTGTCTTTACAAATGATTGGGGTCCCCTTTATATAGGAGGGAAAATCCTAAATATGGTACATTTCTATTTACAGTAAGGAATTTTATTGGTATAGCTGTATAACAACCTAATACGGATTTGTACTAATTCGTACAAATCTATCCCGGGATTTATGCCATGATATTTGGGGACGTGGCGAGAATCTTGTCCTTTACATAACAAACTCACAACGGTACTATTCGTCATCGGTCGTGCCTTGCCTCGATGCTCATAAAGCACCCGAGCCCTCGAGCCTATTGTTCCATCTTCGAGCTCGACCTCGTCCTCTTCGAGACTTCTACCCTCGATGTAACTTCTCGAGCCTACAAAATTGGAGAATGATATTTTGACCGTATAAAATTATCATGAAATAGATCAATAGTTCCCGTTCTCAAAATGGCATAACATTTTTTCTACTTCAACTGCAATAGGTGATATTTGAGAATTGATACGATCCGAGATAAACAAAATAGTGCATTATTAAAATAATAATAACTAAAGCAAAACTAATGGTAGATTTGATTAAGATTATCATAAGTAGTCTGAATAATAAAAAACAGAAAAAATTTAGAACCCAAAATGAACGTCTCAAGCAACAATCGAAAAACTATTCAATCGCCTCCCATGAACGACAAATTAGAAACCCCAAGTATAAATAAAGGAGAAGAATATTACTCTCAAGAACCCAATTCTTGAAACCATGTAATCAAAAGTAAAACTCGAACCAAGAGGTTCCAAATCTCTCTCAAGAGTTTTCTTATGTCAAAATATGTTAAGCCGCTAATGAAATAACCCTAAGCTACTATAAATACCCTATGAGTAGAATAGGAAAAGTCTCAAAGTTAATTTTCCAACAAAACTCGTCAAGCCAAATTGTATCCCTAACGGTAACACATAGTTGAACTGTATCGAATTCCAAAACCTAATTTTCTTCAGCTCTTCAGGCCCCTCTTGAACCGTAGCCATCCAATGGTTGATGAAACCGTTTCACATGGTTTGACTTGGGATCTTGATTTTTCAATTCTCTAGACTCCAAACATGGTATTCTTTGCATTACTCCTCTAAGTAACTCTCCAAACATCTTCTAGCCAATTGTTGAAGATCATGCAGCTCCTCAGCATGTATCCCTCGGGCATTCTTGGACTTGGAGCGAGTCAACAGTCTACTAGATAATTCGGGGTCATCTTCAATATTCTTCGCTCTTCCCGGACTATCTAGGATCATATCAAGAATTCTTACTTCACCCAGAAAGAACAACATCGAGAAAATAATTAATGGTAGGTGGTTCAAGTTGTTAGGTTATTAACTCGCAACCATAACAGAGATTGAGACGCAATCATACAAATATAAAATGGTAATCTTGAGTTGGAATCTATGGAAGTGTAATGTTAAACACCATGGATTAGGCAGCGACAACATACAACAATTAAGCCTGAGACCAACTTCCACGATCCACTAGCCACTCGCTCTCAGACCCCAAAGAACATGACTGATGGAACGTCTATTGTTACCACGTATTCAAGAGGCAGAATACGCTAGGATTTTCTGATAGCTAGGGAAAGAGGGGTTGACTTTTATTTATAAAGAGTGTCTACCCGTCACAGGACAATAGTTATTGGGCCTCACTTATCCACACACACAATATTTAATATTAGGCCTTTTATTTATCCACCACTTGGACCACGTCACTATCCTTTCAGGCTATAACCGATCAACATAAGTCCAAATTCCAACATTATCCCACTTGGACGCCAACATTAATTGAGGACAAGAAAACAATTTTAAAATTCTTGAGTTTTAAGTAAATTATTTTGACAAAAGATTTTAGACTCTATAGTGGTCACACGACTCACATAGCCAAGGATAGAATGACCCATATAACAATCCATTAACAATCCATCAAGTCCCAATAGAGAAGACTAACAATGAATCGTAGCAGGAATCACACCATTTTGAAGTATGAATTCTATCTACGATCACATATGCTAGAATTTCCATCAACATGGATCAAACATATGTGTTAAGCGTATTATCTTTCTAATCAAAATGAACAGGGCAACATATCTTAGAAAGAAATAATCCTCCAAGTGATATAATAACCATATCACCTCAGGAGCTTCGAAATTAAATGACACTGAACTCATATCACCTTAGGAGGTATCCCTTGTGCCTTACCCGGTATAATCTAGGCAACAAGCATCAAAACTCAAAGATACCATGAGCTTATGCGATATCCAATTGGGAGAAAATAAATAAATTATCATGTTAGTCAATAAGTATAGCAAATATAAAATAACACAAGCTTGCATAAAATAGAATTTATTAAAAGCAATATCTCAGTCAGCAATTACAAAGTAACTCCCACTGACTAAAGCACATCAAAAGACTCTAAAATACCCATATTTTTAGCATGTTCATTAAACACTAAAATCTTATGACCGTTAATTAAAGGATCAGCCAACATAGATTATGTGCTAATATGCTTAATACATATATCACCTTCTTTTACCATGTATCTAACCTTAAGAAACTTAAAGCTAACATGCTTAGAGGCTCTTGTTCACTTGTTATTCTTAGAGAAGAACACAACTGCACTTTTTTCACAAAAAATAGTCCGCGACTTATATATAAAATCCATAATTTGCAATTTAGTAAGAAAATGCTTCATCCAGACAGCATGTGAAGCAGTCTCAAAACAAGCAATAAACTCAACTTCCATTGTAGATGTAGTGATGCTCTGTTTATCACTTTTCCAAAAAATAGCACCAACAGCCAATATAAAAATATACCTAGAAGTTGATTTCATAGTGTCTTGACAACCCGCAAAATCAGAATATGAATATACCAACTGGTCTAGATTATCAACTTTTTTGTACACAAGCATGAAGCCTTTGGTGTGTTGTAGATATCTCATCACTTTCTTTGCAGCCACCCAATGTGCCCACCCAGGATTAGAAGAAAATCTTCTCAACATATTAACAACAAATGATATATCAGGCCTTGTACAAACCTTTATATACATCAAACAGCCAACAACACTTGCATATGGCACATCTTTCATAGTTCTCTTTTCAACATCATTTTTCGGGTGTTGATCCTTGCTAAGTTTGTCTCCTTTTACAACAGATACAACACTAGGTCTACAGTCTTGCATGTTGAGATTTTAAGAACACTCTCAGTGTAGGAACGTTGTGATAAACCCACTAAACTATGTGACCTATCTCTTTTAATTTCTATCCCAAGAACAAAAGAGGCTTCACCAAGATCTTTCATATTAAAAGAGCTAGACAAAATTGTTTGGTCTCATTCATCAAGCCCAAATCATTTGTGGCAGGCAGAATGTCATCAACATAGAGAACCATAATAATGAAATTAGCATTAGGTATTTTGAGATAAACACATTCATCAAGCTTATTTTCCACAAATTCAAATTTTGTAATAATTTCATATAATTTCAACCACCACTGCCTGGAGGCTTGTTTAAGCCCATATATGGCTTTGTTAAGCTTGCACACTAGATGTTCTTTACCAGCTTCTTTAAAACCTTCAGGTTGAACCATGTAAACTTATTCAAGCAGCCTCCCATTCAGGAAAGCAGTTTTAACATCCATCTGGTGCAACTCCAAATAAAAATGAGCCACAAGAGCATCACAACTCGAAATGCATCCTTAGATAAAACAGGAGAAAATATTTTTTTATAACCAATATCTTTTTTCTGAGTGTAACCCTAAGCAACCAATCTTACTTTATAGCGGTCCATGTTTTCCTTGGAGTCTCTTTTAATTTTAAACACCCATTTACAACCAATATGCCTAAAACCTACATGCAATTCAACAAACTCCCACACTCCATTGTGTTACATCGAGCGCATTTCATCTTTCATTGCCTCACACTATTTATCAACAAATGGAGGGGAAATAGCTTGAGAAAATGATAAAGGATCAGTCAGCTCTTCAGTATCACTAAGATTTTCCGTCACATACACGATAAAATCATCAGAGATGGCATACATTCTTTATCTTTGTGACTTGTGGAGTGATTTATTGTGTACGTTTTGCTCGGGAACTATAGGATTTGCGTCGTTGTTCCCTTGATTCTTCCCTCCATGAATTAGTTAGTTTACCACCTTTTCATGTACATTAGTTACATGGACAATAACTTCATTCTCTTTCAATACAATTTCCTTACCACATGAACAATCACAATCACAAACATCATGCTCAAGAAATTTTGCGTTAATAGACTCAACGACTCTAGTGCCACGCCCAGGACAAAAAAATCTAAAACCTTTAGAGCGATCAGGATAGCCTATACAGAAACAACTATTAGTCTTAGGATCAGTTTTCTTTTCTGTGGGTGAATAAATACGAACTTCAGTTGGACATCCCCAAATGCAAAAATGCTTCAACAAAGGTTTTCGGGTTGTCCATAGTTCAAAGGGAGTTTTCAAGACAGATTTTTTGGAACTCTATTCAGGATATAGCTATTTGTTTTTAAGGCTTCATCCAAAAGAGACTCAGGTAGGCTAGCCTTGACATCATAATTCTCACCATTTCCATGAGAGTACGATTCTGTCTTTCAGTCACATCATTCTTCTGAGGAGTATCTGGCATGGTATATTGTGCTACTATCCGGAATTCTTGTAAATATAAAGAAAAAGGCTCTATACACTGACAAGACTCATCATATTTTTCATAGTACTCACCACGACGATCAGACCTCACTATCTTAATGGACTTCCCAAGTTGTTTTTCAAAAAAAAGATATATATAACAGTATCTTGAAAAGTCATCAATAAAGGTAATAAAATACTTATGATTGGTGAAAGTAGGTACATAAGGTCCTAATATCAGTATGAATAATTTTTAAGAGTTCAGGGCTTCTAGTAGAACTCTTTTTCTTAACCTTGGTCATTTTACCGTTAACACAATCCACACAAGTTTTAAAATCTTTTGGATCAAGAACTGGTAAAATATTTTCCTTTACCAATCGTTCAATTCTTTCTTTAGAAATATGACCAACGTCTATGCCATAACAAGTAAGGCATTTTACTCATAGATTTGTGTGTAATATTTCAATATGCATTGCAGAAAAAGTTTCATTTAACATGTTCCAACGATATAGACCATCACTTAAAAAGTCATCAACAACAACATGTGAATTGTAGGAAATTTTAATAATACCATTATTTTGTTGAAATGAATAACCAGCTTTGTCCAAAAGTGAAACTGAAACTATTTTATATCTCATAGACAAAGCAAAAATAGTATTTTCTTAATGAATACTAGAATTATTTTTAAAAGGTAAAATAGCAATCCCTATAAACTCTACTTTTGCTTTGAGTCCATTGCCCACAACAGCACTGGCTTCATCATCTTTTCGCTTCTTTCTGCTTACTAGATCATGCAAGTCATTGGTTACATGAATAGTTGCACCACTACCCAACCAACAAGAATTTAAGGAACATGAACAAGACTAGTTTCAAAGCAGACAAAAGCCAAATGATTACCTTGTTTCTTTTTCAGAAGATAGTCAGCTTTCGTATGACCTACTTGTTTTCAATCCCAGCACTTGATTTCTTTCTTAATTATAGCTTGAAGACCAAGAGGATTATGAGAATGACCTTTGTTAACACCAGGCTTATTAGTATGACCACTATTACCACCTGGATGATGAGATTGACCATGTTTCTTTTTATAAATTTTAGGTATACCTTTTCTTTTATAAGAGGGATAATCAGTCGATCTAGAAGAACTAACAAAGTTCACCACACCCTCAACTTTATTCTTTTGGATCCTCCCTTCCTCTACAACACAAACACTAGTAAGCTCATCTACACTCCACTTATCTCTTTGTGCATTATAGGTTGCCTTAAGCTGGTTAAACTGCTCAGGAAAGGACCTTAGAGATTGGTGAATAAAAAAATCATCGGTAATGGTTATACCTAAATTATTCAGTTTGATAGAAATGTTAACCAATTTCATAATATGATCAAGGACACCACCTACAAGGTCATACTTTATGGTAGACATGGAATCAATCAGGTTGTCTATCTTAGCTTTATCAGATTCTATGAATTTCAGTCCAATGGCACTCAAGAAATCTTTTGCATATTCATTATCCTTAATTGTACCTTTTATGTGATCAGAAATGGATCTCTTCATGATCATAAGACTCAATTTGTTATCCTTCATCTATTTCTCATACTTAGCCTTTTCATCACCATTTAGTTGCGGGTTCAACGTGTTTATGTTCATTCAATCTGAAGTCTAGGTCCATCAGGCCTAACACTATTTCAATATCTTGTTTCCACTTCTTGTAGTTGCAAGTAGTCAGAGTTTCTATGGAATTCAACTGAGTAGTCATCTTTTTAACAATTCTATAAGCAAACAACACTAAAATTGGATAAAATTATGTGCAGGAATATATAAATCAAAAGAGTCGAAGGCATCCATTACACCCCTCCTTTGGGTAGAAGATGCAACTGTAACAAGGTACGGTCATAGACAATAAACTTTATAGTTTAATTTGTGTATTAACATGTGATTGAACTATTTGACTAGTGAAACAAAAGTTAATGATCCTGCAAACTATGTGTCTGTTTTAACAATGGAGTCGTATAATGGAGTAGTAAGAAACAATCCCGCATAGCCTTATCTATAATGGAAACTGAATTTGTAGCACTTTTACCAGTTGTACAAGAAGTTGTTTGGCATAAATGCTTTCTGGTCCACTTGGGTGTATATAACAATGATGTTGAACAAGTAACCATCAATTGTAATAGTCAAGCTGCAATAGCCTACATAAAGGATCTTAAGTACCATGGAAAGACGAAACATATTGATATTAAGTATAATTTGTCAGAGACATGGTTGTGAATAAAGAAGTGAGCATAAAATACATCTTTATGCACTATATGGTAGCAGATCCATTAACAAAACTTTTAGCATGTGATGCTTATTAAAGACATGTGAAGTAATTGGGTTTGCGTAGATGCTAGTGTGTTCATATTTTTAATTATTTCCAAAAAATATTCATGTAAAACTATATTATTAAAGTTAATATTAGTGATGCCTAATTATGCATTCTTGTTGGTTCATATACACATAATTTTTTTTTAAATATAAAAAGTATGTCGGACAGACGAACTGATTTGCCTATTCACACAGGAAATTGCCTTTGTTTTCAAGTGGCTAATAGAGATGAGACAATTATAAACTTATTATTATCATAAGCGATAATAATAAAGAGCTTGATGTTTATAATATGAATTTTATTTTTGAATTTATGGTTAATCATGTGTGATTAAGTTATGATAGTCTGTCTTAATGCCATATAGGAGTTCTGATAGATAGATAAAAGTAAAGAGTAGATTTATGAACTCAAAGTTAGAAATGAGTTGTAAGAAATATCATATGTACAGTATTGAATTTGTAAAAGGCATACGCTCCACGGGAAAGGAGCCAATACCGTGATACGTGATTCATGCCACTTATGCATATAATGACCTATAACGACAGTACAAGTTTTAATCTCTTCTTTCTATCAGGTGTAAGTGTCACGCCCCAAACCTAGGCCTGGACGTAACACGGCACCCGGTGCCTGACTACATGTGACTAGGCGAAAAAACTGACCGGATGAATCAACATGTGATACCATAACATACTGAATGCGGAAGATAAACTAACACATGTTGATATACTGAAAATGTGAATGATATAAATCAAAGTGTGGAAATACTAATTCAATTCTGAAACATATTTTTAGCCAACATAGCTTAACATGTAAAGCCTGCGACATTATCTAATTATTACTCTAGTCTATGAAGCCTCTAATGAAGTACTGAAAACACTAATTCTCTGAAAATAATTAAGAATGTAAGGTAATGCTAATGCCCTGAAAGAACTAGGATCACCAAATAGTTGATACGAGAGTCCTAACGCTTTGAATCGTCAACCGATAAATCATTACTTGCATCGTGAGATGCAAGCCCCGGGCGAAAAGGACGTCAGTACATTTTAATTGCACTAGTATATAAAGAAACTGAAAGAAAGAAATATAAATGTTGAAACTAATATTGAGTTGATTATTGAGAATTGATAATTACTAAATTAAATGATAACTGTTGAAACTGAAATGAAAACTAATAACTGATAACTGAAATGATAACTAATAACTGAATTGAACAAAGGAAGTAAGGATATGAATATTCCCCATATAAATGATGAACAATCTGTTTATCTGAATAAACTACAACCTCAGGCCCAAGTATGTGTATGCATAACTATGGCCTCAGTTCCAAAATGCATAAAGCATAAACAAAAGCCTCAGGGCCAAGCATGCATAAAGCATAAACTACAGCCTCAGGCCCAAATACACATAAAGCATATAAACTATGGCCTCATACCCAATTACAGGTGTTCAACATTCAGAGATTTAAAATCAAGAACTAAGATACTGCAATATGTGATGCTGAAATACTGAATTGTATTGAGTTACATGATACTGGAATACTAGATTCAGACATGTATTCTTGAACTGATTATGAAAACTGAAACTTCAATTGTTTATGACGTACTGAGTAATCTAAACTGAGACTCATGGGCATCAAGCCCAAGTCTTTACTGATTATGTACTGATCTCACAATATTCAGAATGAAAGTCATGAATAAGTTATGAAGCTAGATAATAGAAGTTCTGCAACTATTCAAAGAACTAGGCTTAACTATATTTCTAAGGAAAGTAATAACATCGTAAAAGAAATATAGTGTGGGGAGAATCATTACTATTCCCAAACATAGAGCGTTAACCTCACATACCTTAACTTCCTACTATTGAGCGTAATACAACATTCACCAACCCTTCTAAATTTAATCTATATTTACAAGTCAAAGGGATTTCATATAGCAATAATACTCATATTTTGGTCACTTGGGCATTTTAGCAAACACTTTTTAAGGCCCCATAAATGTTTTCTTAAAACCCCGGATTCCGTGATGTCGAAGTAGGCGTAGAGGTTAATAATAGTTAAAATTCTTCGTGACGAGCTTGCGAGCTACAGTTTGGACTTTTTGTATTGAGCAGTACGCTGGGGAATGGAAGAAATATTTTTGTAGAAGTAGGCATTTATGCGGCCCATTATGCAGCCACATAATCACTTTACGGAAGTGAAGTAGCTTTTTTGGCTAATTTTGAGGTAAATTTCGCTACCAATTATGCGACCCCATAACCGTTTTGCGGGCAGCACTTTGGTCGCGTAGTAATCCTTAGACTTTAGCGGAGGGAGGTTCTGCGGACCGCAGAACAAGTATGCGGGCCACATAACAGTTGCAGAGTGAAGCGGGTCAGTCCAGTTCCCAGGGCCACCTTTCGCGGTCATTTCGCGGACCGCATAATCATTACATGGTCGCATATGCGACCGCAGAACCTTTTCCTGAGCTTTATTTTTGGATTTTTAAAACCTGACCCTACTTTATTAAAATAGATGTAAGGGGCCATTTTGAGCTTATTTCTGATATCTTTAGAGTGAGAGAGAGAGTCCAAGAGGGAGAAAGTGATCTTCATCAAATTACTCTTCAATTCTTTCTTAAACCTTTGAACATTATCAAGAGAAGTACCCTAGGTCTTCATCCTAAGAGGTAGGACTCTATCACCCAAACTCTTAACTTCTAAATGTAACTAGATGGGCAATTAGTAAGGTAGTTCATGGGGATAGGAGTGCTTACCTTACATGCATATACTCTTAAGGTATGTGGGGAGGTTGTGAGTTAAATATAGAAAAGAATGCAGTGTGGGATGGTAAAGTCTTTCATAAAAGGGCCATGAAACCTTGATTCCCACATAGTGTTTGATAAAATGCTCATGTGATCTAGAATCATTATCGTTTCCCTAATTTTTGGTTCAATTTTTCTATATTGCTAAATTAGATTGAAGTCGCTAATATTCCGGAACATTCTTAGAGTTTTAAGAAGATTAACTGAGATATGTTGGCAAAACCCCTTCTTCTTAGAATTGAGTCCCATAGTATTCATGCAATCGGTGTACGTCCCAAATTGAACGTCCTAGAAATTGCTATTCTGAATGTGCTTGCGTTGAAAATATAAGGGCAATATGCATTGCCATCCGTTCATCATGTTATCTCTTCATCTGAGGAGGTGTTCAAAACATAGAATATGTGCTAAAAATTCCTAGACTTCAAATCAAATTCGAATCAAGACTGTTATGACAAATTGTGTGAAAACCCCTTTATGTGCCTTAGATTATAACTTGCTCACATGTGAAATCAAAAGTCTTGAGTGAAAAACTGTGTTGTTATTGATGATGATTATAATGTCGGAATGTGGAAAAGAACTTGAATAATGAAATAAGGCCAAGTGCTAAGAATGACTTTATAATTAAGGCTACTCGTGCCAATGTACCGAAAAGATGAGAAAGAAATATGAAGTAAGATGATTGACTAAAAAGGGTGATATCTCAAATGAGATGGCTTATCCGATCGGGCCGTGATCGGGCGACATGCCGTACACATGGTGATATTTATGCTGGATATGATAAATGAAATTGTGGATATGGTTGATGTCTAAAATGAGATGGCTTAGTCGATCGGGCCGATATCGGACTCCGTCTAAGAACAAGGTGGTATTGTGGATTGTGGCATATTGGCACTAAAAACCATCTAACCTAATAATGCAGAGAATGACTTGAAAATCTATGTGATCCTTAGCTTGATGTTTTAGTCTTATTTAACGCTCACATTGCATTTTTGACTGTTTCCCCCTGTCTTATTGTTCATTCTATTGAAATAGTGTTTTAGTTTTACATACTAGTAATATTCGACAGTACTAACGTCCCTTGGGCGCTGCATATTTAAATGGATGCAGGTGGTTTCATAGCAGATAGTGATGCATCCTCTTCTCACCGGACTCAGTGAGCCCCACTTCATTCCGGAGTCATGTATTGTATCTCTTGTTTATATTGTTGTCATTTTTTGAGGTATAGTCGAGGCCTTGTAACCGGCACCACACGTACTCTCTTTTGTATCTTTAAAGGCTCTGTAGACACTTTGTGGGTTGTATATGAGTGCTAGAAAGTTCAAACGAATTATGTTGTGTTTTGGACTCTTGTTCCACTCAATCATAAAATGTATGTATTTTGAAACTTAACAATGATGTAGCAAAATGAAATGATTTAGTAATGTTTATATATATTATCCTTCTGCTATTTAACTAACGACAATATTCCATCTCTTGATCATAAGTGAGTTGGGTAGAAAAGTGCTTAACAAGCTTGCTCGACTAGGTCCCCTCGATTTAGCGCTAATCGCGCTCCCCGTGGTTGGGGCATGAAAATCTTGGTATCAGAGCCTAAGGTTTTAAAGTGTCCTGGGATGTCTCGGAGTCGTGTCTAGTAGAGTCATTCTTATCGGTATGTTATTGACCACATCTATAAGTTGGAGGCTACTTGGACATTTAGGAACAATACCCTTCTTTGATATTCTGGATCGTGCGGTGAAAGTAATTGTGCAACTGTTCCTCCTCTAACTCATGCATTTCTTTAACTTTCAGTATATGGCACCTTAGAAGAGAGCAAGAACTGGCCAAGGAGCCAATGCTGCTTCAGGACTGGTAGTTGACCCTCTATTTGATGATGCGGGTGAATACCTGAGGGGTGGGGAAAACCCCATGACTGCTTCATTTCCTGATTCCACTACACTTGGCCAGACCACACCAGTCCCTACACCTACTAAGGGTGCGACAATTCCTCCACCTGATATTCCAGTTCCACCTCCAACCCTAGCTTATGGTTCTAGTATTTCTTATGAGGATCTTAGGGGAGCTATTCAGATGCTGACTCAGATAGTGGCTTCTGAGGGCCCAAAGGTCGAATATTGCACCCACATCTTCTAGCCAACAAGAGGATTCTACTAGTTCTAGGGTGAACAAGTTTCTGCAGTTGGATCCTCCGGTGTTCACGGGTGCTAATCCCAAGGAGGACCCACAAGACTTCAATGATGAGATTCATAAGACTCTTCGAGTTATGCGTGCAACTGAGATGGAGGGAGTGGAATTGGCCGCCTACCGCTTGAATGGGGTGGCATATTCTTGGTTTGAGTTGTGGGAGGACTCTCGGGAGGAGGAGAGCCCTTCAGCGAGGTGGAGTGAGTTTGCTGATGCCTTTATAGACCATTTCTTGCCTACCGAGACTAGGAAAACCCGTGCCACAAAGTTTGAGAATCTTAAGCAATGGATTAAGAGTGTGTGGGAATATCATATGGAGTTCGCGCGCCTGTCAAAATAGGATACTCACATGATGCCCATTATGGAGGCCAGAGTGCGTCAATTTGTGTAGGGCATTAGCCATTTGGTTATAAATGAGGCTTCCACAGCTGCCTTAAATTTTGATATGAAGTATGGGAAGATGGTGGTGGTTTCTCAAGCTACAGAGACCTGTAAATTGAAGAACATGATGGAATGAGAGGTTAGCAATAAGGCTCGATCTACGGGCAACCCTGGAGATTCTTTTGGTGGTGGAAGATTAGCTTTGAGGGGAGGGTTATTAGGGCCATCCAAATTTTATGCTCAGTCTTAAGCCAATACACCGCCAGCGGGCACAGTCAGCAGCAGGGGAGTCATTTCAGGCTCAATCAGTGCAGCAGGGGGCCCCACCAGTAGGGCCGATCAAGAGGGATATTCCAACAGCAACGGAGGCCCTCATGCCCCATGTGTGGGAGGATACATATTGGAATTTGCTACCATGAACTGCCGATATGTTACGGGTGCGGAATAAGGAGTTATATTCAGAGGGAGTGTCATTATCGCCAGGGTGCAGGCAGGGGCACACCACAACCATCCAGTTCTGCAGCTGCTACATCTTTAGCACCCCGTCCAGATCGAGGCTCTCTAGCACCGGCAAGGCGTTGTGCAATTAGGGGTGGTGTGCAGAGTTCAGGAGGACCATGATGTTTCTATGCTATGAGTGGTCACCGGAGTACATAGGCTTCTCCAGATGTTGTCACAGCTATATTGACAGTCTAAACTTATGATGTATATGCTCTTATTGATCCCGGTTCCACCTTGTCATATGTTACCCCTTATGTTACTATGGAATTTGGGATAGAACCAGAATAACTTCATGAGACGTTCTATGTATTTACTCCGGTTGGCGAGTCTATTATCGTCGTACGAGTTTATAAGGATTGTATTATCACGGTACGAGGTCGGGACACCGTGGCCGATCTCATTGAATTGGGGATGGTCTATTTTGATGTCATTATGGGGTCTGATTAGCTTTATTCATGTTATGCTAAGCTCGATTTTCGAATTAGAACTGTGAGGTTTGAATTTCCAAATGAGCCAGTTGTTGAGTGGAAGGGGGATGATGTGATGCCAAAAGGTAGGTTTATTTCTTACCTTAAGGACACAAAGATGATTAATAAGGGGTGTATCTATCATTTGGTCTGGGTTACGGACACCGATGCTAAGGCACCTACACTCGAGTCTATATCAGTTGTGAATGAATTTCCATAAGTTTTTCCTGATGAACTCCCTGGGGTTCCGCCAGATAGGGAGATTGATTTTGGGATTGATGAGATGCCAGGCACGCAGCCTATATCTATTTCGCCCTACAGGATGGCACCCGCAAAATTGAAGGAACTAAAGGATCAATTGAAGGATTTATTAGAAAGGGTTTCATCCGACCGAGTGTGTCACCATGGGGCGCACTGGTTCTCTTTGCGAGGAAGAAAGATGGATCATTGAGGATGTGTATTAACTACCGGCAACTCAACAAAGTCAAAATAACAAACAAGTACCCGTTACCATGGATAGATGATTTTTTTGATCAATTACAAGCTGATAGATACTTCTCCAAAATTGATTTACGATCCGAGTATCACCAATTGAAGATCAGGGAACAGGATATTTCGAAAACAGCTTTCAGAACCTGGTATGGGCACTTTCAATTTCTGGTAATGTCTTTCGAGCTAACAAATGCCCTGGCAGCTTTCATGGATCTTATGAATCGGGTTTTCTAGACTTTCCTAGACTCTTTTGTGATAGTGTCCATCGATGATATTCTTATGTATTCACGAAGTCGAGAGGACCACGCCAATCATCTCAGGGCAGTGTTGTAGACTCTTCATCAGCACCAATTATACACGGAATTTTCAAAGTGTGAATTTTGGCTCGAATCTATCATATTCTTGGGTCCTACTGTCTCCAGAGAAGGAATTAAGGGTGATCCTCAAAAGATTTCAGTAGTAAAATATTGGCCTAGACCTACAACGCCAACCAAGATTCACAGTTTCTTGGGCTTAGCAGGGTATTACAGGAAGTTTGTGGAGGGGTTCTCTACTCTTGCCTCTCCATTGAATAAATTGACTCGGAAAGTGGTTAAGTTCCAATGGTCCGATGATTGTGAAATGAGCTTCCAAGAGTTGAAATCGAGATTGACTACGGCACCGGTGTTGGCCTTCCAGAGGGTACTGATGGGTTTGTGGTATATTTCTTTGCTTCAAGGATCGGGCTTGGGTGTGTGTTCATGCAACACGACAAGGTTATAGCTTATGCTTATAGGAAACTCAAGGATCATAAAAAGAATTATCCAACTCATGACTTAGAACATGCAGCGGTAGTTTTTGCATTGAAGATTTGGCGTCATTATTTGTATAGGGTCCATGTGGATGTATTCATGCACCATAAGAGTCTTCAATATATTTTCAAGCAAAAGGAGCTGAATCTGAGGCACAGAAGATGGCTTGAGTTACTCAATGATTATGACATCGATATCTATATCACCCAAAGAAAGCCAATGTTGTGGTGGATGATCTTAGCCGGAAATCTATGGGTATTTTGGCTCACTTGGAGGCATGTCAAAGGTTGTTGGCCAGGGAGGTTCATCAGCTAGCCAGTTTGGGAGTTTGTCTTGCGGACTCTAGTGACGGAAGGGTAATCGTGCAAAATAGGGATGAATCATTGGTTGTTGTGGAAGTCAAAGAGAAGAAATACAACGATCCATTGTTGGTACACCTGAAGGAGGGGATTCATAAACATACGACTATGTATTTTACTCTTGGCATGGATGATGGTACACTAAGGTACCAAGGTCGACTATGTGTTTTGAATGTAGATGGTCTCCAGGATAGAATCATGACCGATGCTCACACTTCTAGGTATTCTGTGCGCCCAGGTTCTACAAAGATGTATCACGATCTCAAGGAAGTCTATTGGTGGAATGACATCAAAAGGAATATGGAGGACTTTGTGGCATGGTGTCCGAATTTTTAGCAAGTGAAGGTCGAACATCAACGGCCTGGTGGGTTGGCATAGAACATAGAAATTCCAATGTGGAAGTGGTAAATGATTAATATGGACTCCGTGATAGGGTTACCGCACACTCTGTGCAAGTTTGACTCAATTTGGGTAATAGTGGACCGACTCACAAAATTAGCACACTTCTTGCCATTAAATATACCGACACAGCGAAATAGTATACTAAATTGTATATCAAGGAAATAGTCAGGCTACATGGACTCCAGTTTCTATCATCTCCGATCGAGAGGCTCACTTCACGGCCAATTTTGGAAGAAATATCAGCAAGGTTTGGGTACTCAGATAAATCTTAGTACATCCTTCCATCTACAGACCGACGGGAAAGTAGAGCGGACTATTGAGACGCTTGAGGACATGGTGTGTGCTTGTATTCTTGACTTCAACGATAGCTGGGATGATCATTTCCACTCATAGAGTTTTCCTATAACAACATCTTATATGCTAGTATTCAGATGGCACCATTTGAGGCACTATATGGTAGGAGATGTAGATCTCCTATTGGGTGGTTCGAGATTGGGAAGCTGAGTTGATAGGACCAGACTTCGTGCATCAGGCTATGGAAAAGGTTAAGATCGTTAAGGAGCGATTGAAAACTGCTCAGAGTCATAAAAAGTCCTATTTGGATGTTCGTCGCAGAGGCTTAGAGTTCAAAGAAGATGATTGGGTATTCTTGAAGGTTTCCCCCATGAAGGGTATAATGCGGTTTGTAAAGAAAGGTAAATTGAATACGAGGTACGTCGGGCCGTACAAAATCATCCAGAGGATTGGTCAGGTGGCGTACAAGCTTGATCTCCCACCCAAGATGTCATTAGTCCACCCGGTATTCTATGTGTCTATGTTGAGGAATGTAGTTGGAGATCCGTCAGCTATTGTGCCGGTTGAGACCATTAAAGTTAAAGAAGAACTGTCATATGAAGAAATTCCAGTTGTCATTCTTGATAGACAAGTCCGAAAGTTGAGAAATATAGAAATTGCCTTCGTGAAAGAGTTATGGAGAAACCAGTAGGTTGAAGAGGCCACTTGGGAGGCCGAGGAAGAGATAAAGAAGAAGTATCCTGACTTGTTTGAATAGTTGTGTAGTCCTCTTTATGAACTTGTCGCTAATGAATTTTGTATCACTTGTTCAGTTAATGTAAAGGTGTTCCTTTTGATTTTATGTTGTTTATATGAGGCCACGGTTGGTACTGCTATGAGTTATGTTACGTCACTGAATTGTGTATACATTTGTAGGATGTGTTTCTGGGGCTCTCTGATAGGTGGATAGGCTTAGTTACAAAGGAAACTCTGGCAAACTTTTTGAAAATTTTGGGAGTTAGTTAAATTTGGGGATGCTGGTGTGGGGTATGAAAAACTAAGTTGCATAAGGTGCTAATAGTGGACCATGATCCTCATTCAAGGACGAATGATCCTAAGTGGGGGAGGATGTAAGGCCCCGTAAAAGTTTTCCTAAAAACTCGAATTCCCTGATGTCGAAGTAGGCGTAGAGGTTAATAGTAGTAGAAATTCTTTGCGACAAGCTTGCGAACTGCGGTTTGGAATTTTTGGATTGAACAGTATGCTGGGGATTTGAAAAAATATTTTTGTAGAAATAGGCATTTCTGCGTCCCATTATGCGGCCGCATAATCACTCTGCGGGCAGTAGAATGGCCGCAGAGTGAAGCAACCTTTTTGGCCAATTTTGAGGTACATTTCGCGGCCAAGTATGCGACCGCATAATCATTCCGCGGGCCGCATTTTGGTTGCATAGTCATCCTTAGAATTTTGCGAAGGGAGGTTCTACAGTGTATTATGCGACCGCAGAATAGGTCTGTGGGCTGCATAACGGCTGCAAAGTGAAGCAGGCCAGCCCAGTTCCTAGGCCACCTTTCGCGATCATTTCGTGGACCGCATAATCATATGCGACCGCAAAACCTTTTACAGAGCTTTATTATGGGTTTTAAAACCTAACACTACTTCGTTAAAATATATGTAAGGGGTCATTTTGAGCTTATTTATGATATATTTAGAGTGAGAGAGAGAGTACTAGAGGGAGAAAGTGATATTCATCAAATTACTCTTCAAGTTTTGCTTAAACCTTTGAAGATTATCAAGAGAAGAACCCTAGGTCTTCATCCTAAGAGGTAAGACTCTATCACCCAAACTCTTAACTTCGAAATGTAGCTAGAATGGGCAATTAGTAAGGTAGTTCATGGAGATGGGAGTGCTTAACTTACATCTATGTATTCTTAAGGTATGTTGAGAGGTTGTGAGTTAATGATAGAAAAGAATGAAGTGTGGGATGGTGAAGTCTTTCATAAAAGGTTCATGCAACATTAATGCCCACATAGTGTTCGATAAAATGATCAAATAAGCTAGAATCGTGATCTTTTTTCTAATTTTTGGTTCAATTTTTCTATATTGCTAAATTAGATTGAAGTCGCTAATATTCCAGAACATTCTTAGGGTTTTAAGAAGCTCAACTGAGGTATGTTGGCTAAAACCCCTATTCTTAGAGTTGAATCCATGTTATTCATGCAATCGGCTTAAGTTCCAAATTGAACGTCCTAGAAATTGCTATTCTAAATGTGCCCGCATTGAAAATATATGGGCAATATGCATTCCCATGCTTTCATCATGTTATATCGTCATCTGAGGAGGTGTTCATAGAATATGTGCTAAAAATGACTAAACATCAAATCAAATTCGAATAAAGATTGTTATGCCAAATTGTGTGAATAGCCTTTATGTGACTTAGTTTCTAAATTGCTCATATGTGAAATCGAAAGTCTTGAATGAAAAACTGTGTTGTTATTGATGATGATAATAATGTCGGAATGTGGAAAAGAACTTCAATTATGAAATAAGGCCAAGTTCCAAGAATGACTTTATAAATTGAGGCTACTCGTGCCAATGTATCTTAAAGATGAGAAATAAATATGAAGTAAGATGATTGACTGAAAGGGGTGATGTCTCAAATGAGATGGCCTAGCCGATCAGGCCGTGATTGGACGCCATGTCGTACACATGGTGGTATTTGTGTTAGATATGATAAATAAAATTATGGATATGGTTGATGTCTCAAATGAGATGGCCTAGCCGATCGGGTCGAGATTGGACTCCGTGTAAGAACACGGTGGTATTGTGGATTGTTGCATATTGGCACTAAAAACCATCTAACCTAATAATGCGGAAAATGACTTGAAAATCTATGTGATCCTTAGCTTGATGTTTTAGTGTTATTTAAAGCCCATATTGCATTCTTGATTGTTTCCCCCTGTATTATTCTTTATTCTATTGAGATTATGGTTTAGTTGTACATACTAATACTATTCGACAGTACCAACGTCCCTTTTGTCGGGGAAGCTGTATCTTTAAATGGATGCAGGTGGTTCTATAGCAGACAGTGTTGATCACAGATAGTGTTGCATCCTCTTCTCAGCGGACTAGGTGAGCCCCACTTTATTCCGGGGTCATGTATTGTATCTCTTATTTATACTACTATCACTTTTTAAGGTATAGTCAGGGCCTTGTAATCGGCACCATCTGTACTCTCTTTTTGTATCTTTAGAGGCTCCATAAACACTATATGGATTGCATATGAGTGCTAGAAAGGTCAAACGGATTATGTTGTGTTTTGGACTCTTGTTCCACTCAATCATAAAATGTACTCCCTCCGTTCCAATTTATATGAACTTGTTTGACTGGGCTTAAGAAAAAATAAAGACTTTTGAAATTTGTGGTCCTAAACAAGTCAAAAAGGGGCCGAGAGTATTTATGTGGTTATAAAAGCTTCTCATTAAGGGTATAATTGTAAGTTTAAGAAAAACTATTTCCAAATTTAGAAAGGGTCATTCTTTTTGGAACGAACCAAAAAGTAAATAGGTTCACATAAACTGGAACGGTGGGAGTATGTATTTTGAAACTTAATAATAATGTAGCAAAATGAAATGATTTAGTAATGTTTATATATATGATCCTTCTATTGTTTAACTAAATACAATATGCCTTCTCTTGATCATAAGTGAGTTGGCTAGAAAAGTGTTTAACATGCTTGCTCGACCGGGTCCCCTTGGTTGAGCGTCGGTCATGGTCCCCAAGGTTGGGGCGGCACACTTATGGACGTAAAGCCTCATAGACCCTCAATGATTGTGTTTCTACACCCAACAAGCCATTCTCTTACTCCTAGATAAATTCTAAAATCTCAAATTTCTTATAATCATTATCATTCTTCATCACCCATAAGATAAACAACACCCTTAACCAATAATCAACAATCAACAACCCAAATCCATAACCATTCTTGTTTTTCTATCAAACCCGTAAATTCATATATCATGAACTAGAGTCTATAATCATTAAACAAATACTATAATCAAGTTGAGGATGAAGATATTACCTTTTTGACGTTCAATCCTCTTGAATTCGAGTTCTAGGGTTTCGTCTCTCAAAACTGATGGCCCAATCGAGTATCTAATGATTTGAAGGGTTTACCCATGTTAATAAGATTTTGGAGAATTGAAATTAATAGAATTACAACTAGAGCTTACCTTGGATGGTGAGGGGCCTTTGAGGAGTCAGGTTCTTGAGAGATTCCCTTTCTAGAGCAAGTTTTTGTGTTTTGGGGTGTGCGCGACGAAGTAAGGCTTTTAAAATGACCCCCTGGGTGTACTCCCGTGCATCCGGACGTGCATCAGGGAAGTAGCATTGCCACAAGTGCGCGGCCGCACACAGGACCATCTGGGCGCGCACCTGGACGTGTATACTGTGCATCATCTAGTAAAACACACATAACATTTTTCATAGAGATCCTTTCGGGCTCCACAATATATCGTTGGAAAAATATTTCAGAGGGATAAAACTTTTATTTTTTGAGTGTTCTCCAATTCGTAACATAATTCCATGAAATCAGGTTGAAAGACATACCTTCCATAAACTTAGTCGATTTTATCGAATCTTATGCACCTCACTCTTCGTCTTGATTCCAAATGAATATTTCCACCCAAACTCATCCCGATAAGATTTCATATGTCTAAAATATAACATTAATGTCAGTTAACATGTCCACACCTAGTCCGAATTTACGGAGTATTACAGTAAGTCCTAAAAATTAGTATTCCCTCTATTCCAATTTATGTGAACATGTTTGACTAGGCACAAAGTTTAAGAAAAAAAATTAGAATTTGTGGTCTTGAAAAAGTCAAAAAGAGGTCCAGTGCATTTGGGTGGATATAAAAGCTTCTCATTAAGAGTAGAATTGAAAGTTTAAGCTAAATTATTTCTAAATTTAAAAAGGGATCATTTTTTTTGAAACAGACCAAAAAAGAAATAGGTTAACATAAATTGGAATAGAGGGAGTAGTAATTTTCACATCGTACCCTCATAACTCCGACTAGTTTCTTAAGATTCAGTTTGGTGTTTGCTATCTTAGAGTGTTGTCAAGAGATCGTGTTTGATTTGGTCTTGCGAAATTTCTCTAGAAAATCATATCAGATTGAGATTGAGAGATTCATAAGATTAGGAGGATCACTAAGTATTATCACATTAATTGTATTCATTGATAGATCAATTATGTTTGTTCTTTGGACAAGCACATAATTTTGAACTCAAATTAAGAATAAAGAGATTGTGGGATATGAATGTAATTAATGGTCTAGGGTACTGCATACTATTATCTACTCCAAATTCTATTAAATCGAGAAGCTATATATTTCTAACAGATGTATAACAGTGAAGCTCTCGTAGTATGCATCGGTCATACGGTCTAGTCGTTATGTATGAAAGTTATAGAATATGAGTGAGAGTTGACCCACTATGTGAGTAGGAGATGAAAGAAATAAGACTTGAGCCACCTATATGGGCCAGCCTGATCCATGTCTAATAAGTAAATATATTTATATATGTATAATATCTAATTGAAATAAGGAAAAATTTAACATAAAAAATAACTGGGCTCCCTACTTTTTAATTTTATAGCCCATATTTCAATTCACAACCAACTAGCCCAAAAATAATAGGTTAAGATTCAACATCCAACTCCAATAGGTTCTCAAAATTACTATTCAATTTTAAAAAAGATTTTTCAAACTTTTAAGTTAATTTTCGAATTAGTAACTGTGACTCAAATATTAGTTCAACAAACCAAATCCATTTGGATGGTGAAAATTAGATTTTTAATAAGCTTAAAGATGTGGGTTTAAATTTTGAATTTGATTTTGTGAGAAATTTGGAATGGGTGTTATTTAGACTTGTTAGAAATAGTATAAGTAGGTTGTACATAAAATTTGAAGTCATTTAATGGAGATTTTGATTGGTTTGAACAAGAATTGCAACTGAAAATTGTGGAAGGAGTTCGCGTACAGACGCTTTTATAAAGGTGTATAAAAGTGTATAATAGTGAATACAATGCGCTTATATACTCATATACACTATTATACAATATTATACATAATTATACATAATTATATAAAAAACTGACTTCGTCTTCTTCCTTGCGTCTTTTCTGAAATTTAACTCAAATCTTGCTCATATCTACTCCAAGTCACTTCAAATTAAATTTTGAACTCCTTTTGATATTTTCAATCAATTGGAACAACACCCAATCCAAATAACTAACAAACTCAAAAAATTCTATTTTCGAAAGCGAAGCTTTGAATGGCCTTCAATGGTGGACTTCTCCTCTTTTATTTTCTTACATTGTAACCAGGTGACACAGGGGGGGAAGCAGTAATGACGAACGGCCCCTTGAAGCATATGTAGAAGATGTGAGAAGAAGAGAGAGTGAAAGCCAAAAAAAAAAAGAATTATTGTTACTAATTTACTATGGGATAATGGATGCAAAGAAAATTATAAAATATGTACAACCTGAGCCAAACCAGGGTAGGGCTTCAAATATGGATCATTTTCGGATGAGTTGTAGGCCCAAGTGATATCTGATGTAATTTTGTCTTAAAAGAAAATAAGAGACACAAGTCAGGACTCCCTCAACCGTTCTGTTGTATATGTTCAATAAAAAGAGGAGTACGTGTGAGATTATGCGTAAGAATCGAAAAAATTTCTTTCTTGTCTCACAAAATTATAAAGAGTTCCTGTGAAGATTTTGTGAAAATTTCTTCTGTGAAACACTTGAAACGAATCTCTGTAACAAGGTACGGTCGTAGACTGTGAACTTTGTAGTTTAATTCATGTATTAACATGTGATTGAACTATTTAACTAGTGAAACAAATACAATGATTCTTCAAAATGTGTTTGTTTTAATTCCTCCTATGTATGTATACTAAGTCGATTCCTTTTTGTTTGCAGGTTCTTGAATATGTAATTTATTCGTGCCAACAAATGGAAGCAATTGTCGTCAATTTATAAAGGCTAGGGCAAAGCTATAGAGGAAAATGCATTTTATTTTGTCTCAAGAAAAGCTGTAGAGTGCTACAAGGACTACAAGGGCAACATGACGTCCCTTGCTGTACATTCCTCTCAATGTACGATATCCTGATTATTTAAAGGGTGAATTTCACTTACATCCCAACAAAGGGAAACAAAGAATAGGTCCGAGAATTCTATGCAAATGCTTAGTTTATTAGTTTATTGTTAGAAAATGGAAAACGAGAAAAAAAGGGAACAACTTAAAGAATAAATGGTTATATGTAGCGTAAGGCAATGGTCATATGCTCGTCTTAGGGGAGGTATTTTATCTGCGAGCATCGAGTATGAACATGCAAAGCTGAACTGAGAAACTGAGAATAGGTCCGCATCACAAATGTTGACATTCATGTTAAAAGACTAAGCTTCACCTAGGTCTTGACACACCAAAGAATATTTATTTGCTTTCTTAGAATAAGGAATAAATTGATAGATGGTGTATGTCCCAGTTGATTCCTGACATTAAGCTTCTTGACAGTAAAATCAACCCCAAAGAATTGAAATATGGGAACATAGAAGAAGCTCTAGTAGACCAACTGGAATCTAACCTTGCATTGAGCCTTATTTCGCTTACTTTGCACCAACACGTGGGTTATTACTTGTGTATATATATGATGTTAAGTTTGGACTATCCTACGTATTCATGAAGGTTCTTGACATAACTTCTATTTAAGTTTTTGTCATGCCTACTGTCATGGGCGGCTTTCCAACCATGCCCCATGACCCCTTGGACGCGCCCCATGGCGTCCTGGCATGCCTCCCAACGCCTAGCGTCACAGACGGACCCGTGGTCTTGGTTTCACCAAGTGACAAGCGCGCATGTGCCTCTGTCGTCCCACCGATATCCCTCGCCAGTGCCCAGCCGCAGAAAGCTACCAACAGCGTCGCGCGCGCAGACAACACCGTGTGCGCAAATCGTGATGCCAAAGACAAGGTTGCTGACAGCGGACCTGTTTCTACCTTGTAGAAAATTAAGTCTTTTTCATTGTAAATATAGAGTAGTTTTATTCAATGTATTTCCATTATGATTCCCTACCTTAGTTAGGTCAAGTCTTGTAACTTTGGTTTATTTTTTTAAGCATTATTAAGGGGATATCAAACAATCAAAACTTTCTAACAAGCAAACAATTCTCTGTACTGGTGTCTCTCCCCCTCGGCACCGCGTTGCCTTTTCGTAATAGCTTTCATTAATGCAATCAAAATTTTTGTTCTCTCAATTGCTCTTGACATTGGTTTTCCCATACGACACTGACAATCTCGTCTAGCGTATGGAGGAGACCTCAGTTGGAGGAAAGTAACTACACTAACATCAGTTGATTAGCGTAACGTCGCCTTTCCAAGGGACCTCAAGAAGGCGTCGTGTAATAGTTGGTATCAGAGCCTAGGCTCGACATCGGACGAGGGAACCCATTGCCATTACCACCATTTCTAACCATGGTGAATCACGGGGACCGTATTGCGGCCCTTGAAGAGACGGTTGACGTATTACAACCCATCGTGGATATGGTGCCTGAACTAAGAACCAGCCTAGTGCAAAGGTTGGACAACTTGGACCGCGGAATGCTCCAGGCCGAAGTTGACACAGAAAACATCAGTCACGACTCTGAAGGAGATTGGCAAACCACAGCCACAGAGGCAGCCGAAATTTTTGGTAAATTCGAGGGACTCCAACAAGAGCGCGCCAAGGATTTAGCCTACAGGGCACAAGAGGCAGACAAGTTGACTGACATGCAAAAAACTATAGACAACTTGACAGGCCATCTCAATATTGTCAATGCTACGTTACAGGGCTTGCTTCGAGGAGGTGGAAAGCAAATTGGGGGTGCTGTGAACCTCATCGTTGTATCACAACAACTAAAAATTCCTGATCCAAAACCATATAGTGGAGCTCGAAATGCTAAAGAAGTAGAAAACTTCATCTTCGACATCGAGAAGTACTTCGATGCCGTGGGAGGCCTAGAAGAAGCTAAGAAGGTATCAATTGTTGGCATGTATCTTCAGGGTGATGCTAAACTCTGGTGGCGGGTGAATAACGAAGCCATCAGGGCTGGTGAAGATGCTTTGGAGAAATGGGAAGAACTGAAGGCAGTCATACGCCTACAGTTCTTCCCTGAAAATGTTGAATACAATGCAAGGAGAAAACTACGGGAGCTCCGCCAGACCAAATCAGTGGGGGATTACGTGCGAGAATTCTCCGCGCTCATGCTGAACATATGTGACATGGGGGACAAAGAAAAACTCTTCACATTCCTGGAAGGGTTAAAACCTTATGCCCGTATGGAGCTGCAAAGACAAAGGGTAGATTCCCCACCCAAGGCGATCCAAGCGGCGGAATGCCTTGGGGACTATCAAGTGAAAACTCGAAAGGATAGGCCTCAATCGCCTGTCCGAGCGAGATACAAAGGAGGCCCGCCTAGCAATGGTGGACCTAGAAGAAGTGGGGGAGATCGGAGTGCAACCAAATCTAAGGATCCTTCCTCTGGCAACAATAGTGTTGCGTCAAACAACAATGATCGGGGGAGAAATCCCCCTTCAGGATGCCATCATTGCGGCGGGCCACATTTGAATAATGAATACCCACATGCATAGATAAACACCCATCAAGCTTTTGATCATGGGACGGATGACGAAGTAGATGATGTGGAGCAGACCGAACCAGTAGGTGCCTTCAATGCAATTATTGGCTCTATTTCTGAGGCATTAGTGGGAACCAGTGCTGGTTTACATAAGAAGAAGAACCCATGCACAATCACCAACAAAGGGAAAAAGAAGGCGGATGATAGGACTCCTCTTAAACAAGAGAGGACCTTAATGGTCATCGTTGAACTGAAGGTAAATGGCAAGCCCATTCGGGCGATAATAGACACGGGTGCTATCCACAACTAATTGGCCTCAACTCAGGTGGAGCGACTTGGTATCATTGTAGGAAAGGCCAGAGGTCATGTCAAGGCTATCCACTCACCTCCTCAGCCAGTGGATGGAATAGCCAAAGAAGTACCAGTGAAGTTAGGTCCTTATGAAGGAAAATTTAACTTGCGTGTGGTGATCATAGATGACTTCGAGTTGATAGTTGGGTTGGAATTCTTGAGGCAAACCAACACCATGCCAGTACCATATGCAAGCATGTTTTTAATGATGGGAGAAAATGGGGACAAGCCCTATATTATCCCGTGCATGCCCATGAAGATGGCCGCTGAGAACATCTCGCCCTTGCAGTTGAAGAAGGTAGTCAAAAGTCATGAACCTACGTTCCTTGTTACCCTATGCATTGAAGATGTAGAACGCTCCTCGAGCCCCATTCCTACACCCATAAAGGAGCTACTACTAGAGTTTGAATATGCCATGCCACAGGATATGCCAAAGCGACTCCCGCCTAGGCGCATTGTGGACCATGAGATTGAGTTGGTGCCGGGTGAGAAGCCACCCGCCCGGGCCCCTTATAGAATGTCACAACCCGAACTCACCAAGATTCGAAGACAGTTGACAGAGATGCTATACACAGGGATCATTGTGCCCTCCAAGTCCCTATATGGGTCTCCTGTGCTATTCCAAAATAAATATGATGGTAGTCTACGACTCTGTGTGGATTATCGGGCTCTAAACGAAATCACTGCGAAGAACAAGTATCCTATTCCACTCATGGCAGACTTGTTCGATAGATTGGAGAGTGCGACGGTGTTCACGAAAAATGACCTGAAGACAGGGTATTGGCAAGTTCGGATTACTGAGGTTGATGAAAACAAGACGACCTGTGTGACAAGATATGGGTCGTTCAACTTCCTGGTAATTTCGTTCGGCTTGACTAAACTCCAGCCACATTTTGCACCCTGATGAACCAAGTCATCCGGGAGTACATTGACAAATTTATGGTGGTTTATTTGGATGACATTGTGGTTTATAGCCAAACACTGGAAGAACACCTTGAGCACTTGCGGAAGGTCCTAGCCCAGTTGCGGGAGCATGAATTATATGTGAAGCTATCCAAGTGCTCCTTTGCCAAAAAACAGATTAACTTCCTCGAACATGTCATTGAGGAAGGTGGATCAAGATGGACAAACAAAAGATTCAAGCTATCACAGATTAGTCGTCGCCCAAGGATATCCACGCCTTGAGGGAGTTCCTTCGCCTATGCAATTTATATCGGCAATTTTTGAAAAATTACTCCCTCATCGCAGTGCCATTGCCAGAAATCCTCAAGAAGGTCACGCCTTGATATTGGGGACCCAGACGAGCGGAGGCCTTCAACGCATTAAAAACGGCTATGTCTAGTAGCCCCGTCTTGGCCCTCCCTGATTTGGACAAGCCATTCGAGGTACAAATGAATGCTTTCAACTATGCTCTTGGCGGAGTCTTACTACAAGAAGGGAATCTCGTAGCGTACAAGAGCCGGAAGCTGAAGGATGCAAAGCGGCGCAATGCTGCCCAAGAGAAAGAATTATTGGTTGTCGTTCATTTCTTACGCCTTTGGAGGGATTATCGGCTGGGAATCATGTCCGTGGTCAAGACGGACAACACAGTTGTTAGCCATTTCATGACCCAGTCGAAGCTGAATGGCCGACAGGCCCGATGGCAGGAACTCCTAGCAGAATTTCACTTCAACCTGGAATACTAAAGTAGGAAGACTAATCATGTTGCTGATGCACTCAGTCGAAGAGGTGACCTAGCATCGGTGTGCCTACTCGCCACCCTAAGGAGGAGCGAAGTAGCCACCACCATTAAACCATAAAAGACCAGATACAGGATCTACTCATCAACGATCCTGCCACACGGTATATGGTTGATCTGGTAGGACAAGGCAAAACTCGCCAGTTCTACATGGAAGATGGTTTCCTAAAAGTGAAAGGGAACCGACTTTATGTTCCTAAAGGAGGAGATCTGAGAAGGACTCTTCTGGCGGAATGTCACGATACTCTGTGGGCCGGCCATCCCGATGAAGAATGCACCATGGCATTACTTCGCCGTGCATATTATTGGCCTCAAATGGCCGATGATGTTGCTCAGTATGTGAGGGTTTTTCTAGTATGCCAGAAGGACAAGTTAAACCGCTTGACACAAGCGGGACTCTTGGAACCACTAGTTGTCCCAAAGAGACCTTGGGAAAGTGTTTCCCTAGATTTCATCACTGGATTACCCAAGGTTGAAGATCTCACAACTATCTTAGTTGTGGTGTATCCGTTTTCCAAGTATGCCACCTTTATAGCAGCCCCATAATATATATCAGCAGAATATACAGCTCTGCTCTTATTCACTCATGTCGTCAAATATTGGGGTCTTCCCAAAGACATCGTTAGTGATCGCGATTCACGCTTCACTAGAAACTTTTGGACCAAACTATTTAAGTGCCTCGTGTCAAAATTGAGTCACAACTCAAGTTTTCATCCGCAATCTGATGGCCAGACGGAGCGGTCCAATGGTACGTTGGAGGAATATCTCCACCACTTTGTAACCGGATCGTAGAATAATTGGTGAAGCTTATGGATGTGCTCAACTGTGTTTCAATTCACAAAAGAGCTCTAGTACAAACAAAAGCGCTTTTGAAATTGTTACCAGGCAGAAACCGATATTCCCACACACCATGAATTCACCAAACATGCCAAAATCTCCTCGAGCTACTTGCTTTTCAAAAGAATGGAAGCAAAATTTGTAGATACAGCGGAGCTATCTTGTCAAAGCCCAAAAGTGGATGAAGAGGCATGCTGATAAAAATCGTCACTTTGTTGAATACCAACCAGGAGACAAAGTGATGGTCAAAATCCTAAAGAGGTACTTGTTTGCAGGGGTCCATGACCCTCTCCTATTGCAAAAATACATTGGACCCTTTTCTATTGAAAGGCGCATTGAGAAAGCTGCATACCGGGTGGATACCCCAGCTTGGTGGAAAATCCATCACGTCTTCCATGTCAGCCTTCTGAAACCTTTTTGGGAAGACACGGAGGATCCTTCACGGAGCCAACTCACAATACCTAGTATTTGAGGCCCTAATTCACCCGGTAAAAGGCGTGTTAAATCTATTCTTGATGATCAGGTAATTCACGCCTCAAGGAAGGATCACCAAGAGTTCTTGGTGAAATGGCAGGGTTGTGATGCAGAGGAAAATACTTGGGAGAGGGGAACAAACCTCAAAGCCCAAAATATCCTAATTGAAGATTATCTTGCAAGTAAGGCTCCGAGGACGTCGCCAACTCAGGTGGGGGAGAATGTCATGGGCGGCTTTCCAGCCATGTCCCATGACCTTTTGGACGCGCCCTGTGGTGTCCTAGCAAGCCTCCCAACGCCTAGAGCCACGGATGGCCCCGTGGTCTTGGTTGCACCAGTGACAAGCGTGCATGTGCCTTAGTGTCAGTTTTACCTACCTTACCAACCCCAATGATTTCACCTTTATTTCCATTTCCAAAGGAGGCATTTCCTCCTTTGAGGTCCTCAAGTGAAAGGAACTGGTCCTTGTTGCCAGTCATGTGCTTTGAGAAGCCACTATACATGTACCATATTTGGCTGCTCCCCTTCATTTGAACCTCAGATTCCTCATCTGATTCACCAATTTTCATAAGTGCTTGTTTATCTCCATCTTCATCATCTGACTCCTCATATGAATTTTCTCCCCAAGCAGCAACCATAGCCTTTGTTCTTCTTGGGATGAACCTGTTCCTTCCTCCGATTCCTTCGTTCAAATCTTTCCTTCTTCCATTCAACTTCCCATTAAGGGAATTTCTTGATGTGATGATCAGTATTCCCACATTTGTAGCAGCCCTCATTGGTCGTCTTTTCAAGTGCCCTTGCCTTGCTGTAATTTCCACCTCTTGAGGAACCCTTTTCTCTCATTAGATATTTCTTGAAATCCTTGGTGATCATAGCCATTTCATCTTCCTCCAAATCAGCTCCTTCAGTAATTTTGAGTGTCGGACTTCTTTCTTTCTTGGAGTATCTATCTTCATGGTATTCCTTCTAAGTTCATAGGCAGTGAGATTTCCAATCAGTTCATCCAGTTTGAGAGTTGCAATGTTCTTGGATTCCTGAATTACAGTAATCTTGCTTTCCCAAGAAACTGGCAGAACCCTTGTCAGAATCTTCTCAAATTTATCTTCCTCAAGGAGAGTCCTTCCAAGAGATTTAAGTTTGTTGGTCAGTGTAGTGAACCTTGTATACATCTCTTGAATAATCTCTCCTTCCTTCATAGAGAAATTCTCATATTGAGAATATAGTAGAGTACCTCTGGATCTCTTCACTTGAGCAATTCCTTCATGAGCCACTTGCAAAGTGTCCCAAATTTCCTTGGCAGTAGTACGACTTTGAATTATGTTGTACTCATCTGGACCAAGTCCACACACAAGCCATTTCTTGGCCTTAGCATTCTTCTCCCACTTTCTCAAATCCTCAGCAGTGCAGTCATCTCTTGTCTTTGGCACGTCTACTCCTTCAGTATTCTTCTTCATGGTGGCCCGAGAACCATCAGTAACAATATCCCATAGCTCGTAGTCTTCTCCAATTATATGGTCTCTCATCATGTTCTTCCACCAGGAGTAGTACTAGTCATTGAAGAGTGGAGGCCTAGCAGTTGATTTTCCTTCCCTGTTCCCAAATGGTGCACACATCTTGATCTTCTCCTAAGATATTAGCCTCTTCAAGGATAACCCACTCTGATACCAATTGATGTTCTATACGTCAATACCACACAAGGGGGGGGGGGAGGGGGGAGGGCTAATTTGTGTGGTGTTCGATTTTCGCGTGCACTAGTTATAGAAGGACCAGATTCTTCTATGTGTTCCAACCAATATTGTTTGCGGAATAATAAATACAGAAAATAAAGAAAGCGGAGATTTTTACGTGGAAAATACCTGGCTCAAAAGGTGAAAAAACCACGACCTACTTCCCAGTAGGATTTTTCCAACTCTTTACTAAATCAGTGAGCCAAACATCATTTACAAAAACTCTTTTGTAAACCTAGGATTACCTCTAATCCCTTGAAGCAAACTAGCCTCTAGCTATTTGCGACAAACTCCAAGTTAGCTATAACTTGAAATACAGTACCTATTACAGACGCTTCTAGATAAAGCTGAAAAGGTATAAGTTGAAATCACCTACTACAAATGAACTAGACTAAAAGACAATAATTGGAACTAGTTCTTCTAGCTGGTTCAAGTAGCTTCATATTCGCACACTCAAATCTCACATGAACTGCTTGCAAAACTGCCTCGCTATTTTGCTCTCAATTCTTGCTTAACTTCTGCTTTTGTGCGTACCTGTACAATAAGAACAATCTATAATATATAGGATTAGTAGACAAAAGATTAACTAGAGTTCTAATGCTAATCTTCCTTGGTGGAAGAGTTCTAGTTAATCTCAACTCCTCAAATCCTTCCTTATCTTTGATTCTGTTTTTACTGAATAAGGAGTCTTTGTCCTTATCATTTTGCAATCTTTTCTATCAGGAGATATCTCTTATTTTACCAGATTTCATTATATCCTGCATGTGCACCTCACGTGCCTTTAACTATGCTTGTGCATATGTCTGCCAGTGATGGACCTGGTTCATTTCTGAGTTCCTTTGTGAATCTTCAAAACTATTCAATTTCTTGGGCCAACACCTCTGCTTTCTATAGGATCTCTGCGTTTCAAGAGGAACAAAACATGTAGTTAGTGTTCCAGCAGACATATCAAGACTCAATATTGGAAATTTATCATTCCTCCAAACTGCACCATACACTGCTTAAAGATTGTACACAAAATGGAAAATAAATTTGAAGGGAAACAATATTTATCTCAGCATTAAAAAAACATTTCAGCTATGCTAGCTAGAAGAGGTCAAAGGGCTGACAAATTCATTTAGTGTTGGCAAATAAGAAAGCAGAGATAACACAAAAGATTTGAAAATCAATACATCTACTAATACTGGAACTGAAGGTGATTACTTGAAATAGCTCTCTCTGAGCTTATATATTTACTTTTTCAAGCAGCTCTTCTCCAAGAGATAAGCAAAAACTTACGCATTGTACAGGAAGGCATTGGAAACCAGTAATAGGAGAATCTTCTTTTGCATCACAGGAGAAGGAACATTGTTTAACTCAAATTGTGGCAACTTTTTTTAAATATGCAAAGCAGTTCCAGAATCTTCTTTTTGCTAGTATCATAATTGTAGGTCATGTTTACGAGGTGCGCAAGCTGGCCCGAATACCACCGTGTAGTATTTCCTTCCGGTTCTAGCAATCAAATATCTGCAATTTGTCGAGTGATAGAGTTGAGTGTTTTGCATAGGTTCTATTTACCGAAATAAAGATAAGCTTTTAGGTCAAGGCAATCAATTTGCTTTTCCACTTCTATCACTCAGGCACTAGTTAAGGTCACTTGCCTGATAGTTGCTTGTTTCTGCAAGATATTTATGCTGACCTTTTACTTAAAAGTCTCTAAACTTCATAATTGATTTCTTCCATTAAGTTTTTGGCACAGTCCACAGCATCACTTAGCACATCCTGAAGAACCAAAATTACGTACCCTCAGCTTCTTTTAAGAGCAGAAGATCATGCTTGTTCCTCTGAAACATCTTCGGCAGAGGAGAGGGCCTATCAAAGAGAAGTTGTACGCCTCAAGAGAGAAATGCACCCCGACTGCGAAGATAACCTTTCGAAAGCTGCAAAACAATACGAGGAATCACAAAATGGTCAATGATTTAGGTAAGATTGTCTTTATTTTACAATAGTCTTTACTAAGAGCTTTATTCCCTGCCTCCCTCCCTCGCTTTTGCAAGTGCTGACGAACTTTTTTTTTTTTTTTTTTTTGTTTTAAACGACTACTTTATATTATAATTAAAAAGGTTTTACAGCGAGTGGCTGCTCATAGGCAGCATTACAAAAGGTACTATGTAGAGCATAACCTACACTGGGGTGCCTAGCTACACTAGTTGTACTGGTAGATGGAGGCGTAGCTATACTATGTAACATTGGTACATCAAAAATATTAATACTACTGCTACTACAGACATTACTGGAAGATGGCCTATCCGAAGGTTGACAAAATTTGTTCATGTGTGTATGAACTCCAAAAGTGACGCCAGGCCTTTGCATTGACATGTTGAGTTGCTGATCCTGGAGGAGATGTTTGAGGATGAAAGGTGGAGGGTTGGTTAAAAAAGTGATGTTGCTTCCTGATAGCTCCATTCTAAAGTGTTCTAGGTCGTCTGCTACTGTATTTTGCCCCCAATAGACATGGCTTACTTTTGGACTATTCAGTTGCCGGATAAAGAATCTGCAGTCATTTAACAAGGATGAGTGATGTGTTGTATGTGTGTGCGACAAAGTAATAACCTGTTGTGCGTGCAGCTGAATATGTAATGGATTTAGTTGATGTTGTAATGCTATTTGTAAGCCACGTAGTAATGCCATAAGATCTATTTCTATGACGTTGATTGATGGGTGGTGACCAGCATAGCCCATTACCCATTCGCCCTTATGGTTTCTGAAGACCCCCCAAAGCCCGCCGTTGATTTTTATGGGTTGAAAGCCACATCTGTGTTTAAGAAAAATCTTCCCCGGTCAGGGGGAGCTCCTTTTATATACCTAAGCGTTTGAAGAAGTTTATGGGTGCTTGTATTAGTTAGAAAAAGGTGTTCAGTTGTTAACAACATTATTGTTTTGATAGAATGCGCGAAAGTAGCATTTTCAAAATAATTTTTGTTGCGCACATTCCAATGGTGCCATAATATAAACGGAATTAGATGTTGCAACGGTATGCCCTTTTGATAACAGATACCCTTTTGGCATATAAGTTGCTTAAGCCAAACATGATTTGGAGTTCCACTAATGGCTAAGGAATGTAGAAGGTATTCCAATCTTAGGTCTTTCCAAATGTTACGTGCATGCACACAGTGAAGTAGAATGCGAGGAATTGTCTCTTTTTCTAAGTTACATATTGTGCATATATTAGAAGTGGTAATACCCAATGAGTATAGGTAGTCCTTAGTGGGAAATATGTTGTGGTTTGTCAACCATATAAATGTTTAATTTTAGGAAGAGTTTGCAATTTTCATATCCATCCTTGATTTGGGAGGTGATGGAGTGGCTTGCTAAGGACTTTATAGCAAGAATTGACAGAGAATTCACTCGTTGGTGTTAACCCCCAAATTATATGGTCCGGGGCTGAACCATACATGGGAATGTGGGTAGTATTGATTAGATAATTAATTGTATAGGGTAGTTCGATGGATCGACTAGATGTGGGGTTGCCTTTGATTTGGAGCACCTGGGCCACTGTTAATTTGTGTTCGTTATTAGTTAAGGGACCTTGGACAATGCTTCTTATGTTAATTGGGGCAATCCAATTGTCGTTCCAGAATTTAACTTGTGTACCGTTTGTGACTTGCCATTTTAGACCAATTTGGCAAGTCTGTCACCCATGCATGAGGTGCTTCCATAATGTTGAAGTACGTTTAATGGATGGGCGATTGTTGGAAACATATTTATTAAGTAAAAAAGATGCCCAAGGTGTTTGAGGCTGGTGAAATAGCCTCCAGGCCGTACTAGCTAATACGGCTTCATTTTAGGTCGTAGTTTTTGAATACCCAGTCCACCTTGATCCTTGGTAGTAGTAATTGTTTGCCAATTGAGGAGGTGAAGCCTCTTCCTCTTTGAAGTGGACCCCCATACAATTTTTTTTTGATTGGTTTCCAATTGTTTGATTACAGTTGGGAGGGACAGAATTTGCATGATGTGGTTGGGAATAGTATTCAAAGTTGCTTTTATTATAATAGTCCTGCCTGCCATTGTTAGGTGGTTTTTTTTCCAGCCGGCTAACCTATTTTTAAAGTTGTCGATTATAAATTGGTAATCCCTTTTGATAGGTTTTTCAGTGAATATTGGAAAGCCTAGGCATTTACCAAAAGATTTGCCTTCCTTCATGTTGAAGGATGATAAAATAAAATTCTTGTTATGAGTGGTGCAGTACTTTGAAAAGAAAATTTTTGATTTGTCAAAATTTATTTTTTTCCCAGATTGGGCTGTAAAATTGTTTAATAGGTCAATAATTGTATGGCAACTTGCAATAGTTATCTTAGAAGTCAGTATAATATCGTCAACAAAGAAGAGATGGGATATTTGAGGGGCTTTTGCAGTTAAAGATATAGGCTTCCAAAGATTATAATTGACTGCATTGTTTATTGTCTAGATAACATTTTCATACAGATAATGAAGATGTACAGTGAAAGGGGGTCAACTTGCCTAATACCCGTGGAGGGTGAAAAGAACATGGTAGGGGTGCCACTAAAAAGTATAGAAGTAGAGGTTGTTGTAATGCACGACATGATAATGGATATTAAGTGGGGAAGGAAATTGAAAAAAAGTTATTGATTGTCGTATAAAACTCCATTCTAATTTGTCAAAAGCTTTTTCGAGGTCTAGTTTAAGGATCATGCTGGGACATTTAGCCTTTGATGTTTTAAAAAAATGAAGTAATTCCTGAACAATTATAGCATTATCCGCTGCTCTGCGCCCTTTTTGGAAAGCAGATTGGGTAGGATTTATTAATTTTTGAAGGAAGTGTTTAATTCTATTAACAATAATTTTAGAGATGATTTTGTATAAGGTGTTACATAAGCTGATTGGCCTGAAATGGGACATAGTTGTAGGTGTTTTTATTTTTGGGATAACAAATGTAAGTTTTGTTAAGCTCTAGGGGTATGTGTCCTTGTTGGAAAATTTGATTGAAAAAATTTACGATAGATGTCTTTAGTTGTGGTCAAAATTTCTGATAAAATAATGGATGTAAACCATCCGGTCCAGGAGATTTGAGAGGTTGGAAGGACTGCACAACTTCAAATATTTCCTTCTCAGTTAGTGAAGTTGAAAGTGAATTGGCTTCCTATTGTGAGATAATATTGTGATTTGTTGTTGTATATTTTTATATGTATGGCTGTGGGATGTGGTATAAAGAGATTGATGATAATTAAGAACAATGTCCTGTAGCTGGTGGATGTCAGAGATCCAATTACCCGCTGAATCTTTTAAGGCGATTATTCTATTACAACTCCTCCTTTTAATAGTGGACAAATGGAAAAATCTCGTGTTAGCATCCCCTTGGTTTAGCCAATTTACACATGATTTTTAATACCAAAAATCCTCTTCGAGGAGTAAAAGGTGGTTGTATTGAGTTATAAGATCCTTTTCTAGGTTTTGAAGAAAATTACTTGTGGGATAGTGGAGATTTTTGTATACCTGCTAGTCGAGCTTGAATATTCTTTTTTTTTTTATAAAAAATATTACCAAAGAACTGATTATTCCAATTTTTTACCAGTTCTGTAAAATCCTCTATAGCATTAATAATTGGAGGGATCATATTACCATATTTGATTAATTAAGAGAGGGAATTCTTGGTGGGATAGCCACATTGTTTCAAATCTAAATAAATCACTTTTTTATGAAGTTGTGTGTTAAGGGTTAACAATAGAGGACAATGGTCTGAATGAGTTCTAGGTAAGTGATGCACAATTGCTTCCGGATATAGATTTAGCCATTCGTAATTTGCTACTATACGATCTAATCTTTCAAGTATCATCGCTCCACTTTTCCTTTTATTAATCCAAGTATATTTTCTACCCCTAAAACCTAAGTCTCACAGGTTATAGTAACTAAAATAGTTAAGAATCAAATCTGCTCTATTATTGTTTAACGAGCATCCCCCAAACTTTTCATTGGAATATAAAATTTTGTTAAAGTCACGCCCCACTAGCCATGGTCCTTTATAATTGTCAGCAATATTCATTAGATTTTGCTAGAGTAATTTCCTAGATGATAAAATATTATTAGCATATATTGCTGGAAAAAAAAAAGGCTGACCGTGGGGACTTACCTGCACCATGCAGTGAATTTCCTGATTTGTGACAACAAGTTCAGTAACTTGAACTATGCCATCATTCCACAACACCCCAATCCCACCTGACTACCCTTCATCGGGGGCTTGTCTGAGATGAGAGAAATCGAAAGCTTCATTTATATTATGGTTATCTGCTATGTGTGTTTCTAGAAGTACTACTAGTGGAGGTTGATAGTAATTTAGCAGTGAACGAAAATTTCTACAAAAGTCAGGTGATTGTGCAACCATACAATTCCATATCAAGAAATTCATTAAGCTATTATGTGAGGGGGTGGTAGTCCTGTGGTCTGCTCTACCGGCACTGAAATCATCTGACTTACCTCCTGTGTTATCCGACGTAGAGTTTGTGTGATCACTACTGCAAATTTTCCTACTTCTGGATTGACGAGGGGTCTCAGCTTGATCAGGCACTTGGTCACCTCCGGTGGACAGTTGAGCACTATTTTTTTGCGTATTGCTCTTTGAGGACGGAGATGTGGCATGCTCCTAGCCATACTGGCTCTATGCGAGTTTCCCCCATTTCCTCCATTAGTGCTGCTAGTTCCTGTGGAGTTAGCAGTTCTTGGTCTCCTGGGCTTGGTGGTTGTGGACTCATTGAGGAAGAGGGAGATGGAGTTAGTGGTTTGAAGGGACTCATTGGAGACAATGGGGGTAGAGTTTGTGGTATGTGGATGTAGTCGTGTATCCAAGGGATTGGAGACTGTGTTTGTGGGTAAAATGGGAGGTCTGTATAGTGTGGTGGCTGGGAGTGAGGCTGGTACTGAGGGAATGAATTCCACTATATGTTGGTGGTCTGCATTGGGGTGGTTGTCCAGTTGTACTGGCCATAGAAGTGCACTGATGTTGTCATTCCCTCTGTGATTATTTGTGCTAAGTCTTGGGGATTTTGGAGGCGTACTATAACCTCCTGATTGTTGACGATCTTGGAGAACGTGAGTGCATGGTTTTGGAGATCCATTTCTAACCATGATTGAGGAGGTTGAAATGGGTTAGGGTACTGTGATGTGTATATCACAGGGTATGTTGGAGGTGGAGGTGTATGCGTGTTGTTATGCATGGTTTGTGGGTGGAGAAAGTGTGTGTTGAGGGGCCGAAATGGCAACAAAGAGGTCCTGCGGTGTTGAGTCCTCAGAGGAAATAGTGGAGCATGGTGTCTTTGCATGGTTATATTGTGATGTGTATTCTGATATATGTGTAATATTGGGGCGTGTGAGTGGAATTGATAATGATTGAGTAGTGTTTATAGAAGTTAGGTAATTGGGTGGTGAAGTCGGTTGAGTGTGCTTAGTGAATGGGTTTTCATGTAGGTTGGGCTTTGCACGTGGCCTGGAATTGGGTGAGGTATGTTGCATGGAGAGGGGATTGGCAGTGGTCGTTTGGGAGGTGGGCTGGGAAAGGGATAGTGGTATATCATTATGGGTAGAAGATATATCTTGTGCGACGGGTGTAGAGTTTGGGACATGCATGGAAGAGGAGTTGTGATTGGTTGTGAGGGGTGGTGGGTTTGACGTGGCTTTTGTGGGATTTACCTTAGTGTCAATAGGGTTATTGTTTACTCTAGGAGTTTGTGATATAGGGTTATTATTAGTGTTTGTATTTTGAGGTGGGTCGGGTACGTTTGATGGATAGGCAACAACCCAGGTGCAATGGCAAGTGTATGGGTTTGGGCCACAGTTTTTTCTAGTGGACTGATGGCTTGTTTGGCTTGAACTTTGGAAGAGGAGGTGTGCGCTATGTCATTTGAATAATTTAATAATTCAAAGTGATTTTTAATAGCTAATATATTATTAGTAGAGAGTTGTTGAGGTGATTTATCAAGTAATTAATTGCATTAGGAGATTTAGATGGCATACCTGTGTGGTAATTTGATACCTTTTTCGCTGATGGTTGTTGGACGTACGTTGGTGTAGATGTTGTAGCTGAGGTGGTGGCAGCAGTTGTGTTGATGACTTTGTCGATTGAGCGCCTATGAGCTTTTGTCTGCCTTTTTGAAAAAATAATTGTCTTCCATTCTTCTTTGGGTGGCATGTCCTTAGTATCTTGTTGTGTAGGTAATGAGTTATGAGTTGCTGGAGGTGGTGTAGGCTTGAGACTGGTGGTTATAGGGAAGTGGGTGGTGATGTGTCCTATTCTTCCACAACAAACACATAAAAGATTAAGACCTTCATATAAGATCTGTTGGCAATGGTTTCCTATGAACACATGCGATTTTAAAGGTATTTCAAGGGTGCTTCAATACAGATTCTAGCATATCGACCCCTTGATGTAGATGATGTGCATGTACCTATTTTGAGCAATTTTCCTATCATGTTACCTACTTTTTGGAGGATATGGGTGTCGTAGAATTCAGTAGGTAGCTATGGTAGGCGTGACCATATGGCTGTGTAGGTAAGCTTCCCCGTAGATTCTAGAAACCTTGGTTCCCATCGTCTAACGGATAGAAAATGGCCTAAGACAAACCATGGCCCTTCATGTAAAGCTTTAGTCGTATTTTCTTGTCTTTGGTACTTAATAAGAAAGAAATCATTGCCCAGATTGATAAGGGCTAGTGGTTCAGTGGGTTTCCACAGGTGTTGTAATTTTTGTTTGAGGGTTAGGTAATTCACTTTTCGCCCAAAAACTTTGATGATTATTGAATTTTTCAATGGAGAGTAAAGCCACTACTTATCCGCTGTGGAGAGTGGAATGAATTTTTCTGCAGTGATTGTTGGAAGTGTTTCTTCCGACATGTCAATTTGGTAAGGGTTTGTATGTATTATTGGTAGTGAGGTGTCATTTTGGTTGAGTAATGTTTGAAGGAAAGATTAAATAGGATGGCTTTGGATTGGTTCGTCAATGTTCATGGAATTGGAATTAGAGTCAGGAGGGTCAGGGATTGGGATTGGTGTATTTTCTGACATTGTGTACTCATAAATATTTTAGAGAGAGGTGAGAGCTTCTCTCACTAGCTACTTCCTTTTGTACTTTTCAAGTAAGTGATGACAAAGGTGTTACTTGTAATGGTATAATTATTGCCTTATAACACACATGCAACTATATGCGATCCACAAGTAATATATTACTAATAAAGTAACGTTCCCGCGAGAACAGTCTATTAACTAAGAACCAAATAAGTATACTCAATTATATATTAAGAAAATAAATAATTTAACTTGCTTATTTAAACTTCTAAAACTATTACAAAATAAATAATCTCTCTCAGTTTTAATAAATGTAATAGATAAGTTATTCCATAATTATGGGGTACACTTGACAATCCTGTTATGCTACTATATTCTCTTGAATAAATAAATTTATTTGGATTACTAACCTATATAGTTCATTGTATTCATAGAAATCTTCAATTTTTACTCTCATATTCAAATTATTCCAGGCCCTATGTAGTAATATAAAATGAATGCATTAATGAGTTCTATGTAGTAATTGTCTTAAGTAAGGTAAATAGATATATTTCAATCATAATTGCGAATCACACCCCTTACTTATTCTCTCTTAACTTGGATTCACCAATTGCATCCATATCTGCAACCAAAAATTAGAAAAAGTCGATGCATTGCATTAACCCACCAAGTCAATAAACTTAAGCCAAAAGACAACAAAAGTAGACCTAAAGTCTATAAATTGAATAAAGTCTTATTCAACTTATCAAATAACCCCAGGCTTAAATATTTGCTCATCCTCGAGCAATGGAACCAAAAGAACTATCATATAACACAATCATATAGGCACATAAGCATAAGTAGTGTTACGCGGCACCTTCCTGAGGTCCCTTGAAAAGGCGACGTAAGGCTAAGCAACTGATATCAGTGCAGTTGCTATCCGCCAACTGAAGTCCCTTTCGTACGGTAGACGAGATTGTCAGTTCCGTACGAGAAAATCAATGTCAAGATCAATTGAGAGAACATAAATGAGAATTGAAAGAGAACTTGATTGCATTAATGAAAGCTATTACAAAAAGTCAACGGAGTGTCAAGGGGGAGAGACACCAGTACATAGAATTATTTGCTTGAAAGTTTTGATTGCTTGATTCCCCCTAATAATGCTTAAAAAAAATAAACCAAAGTTACAAGACTTGACCTAACTAAGCTAGGGAATCATAATGGAAATACATGGAATAAAACTAGTCTATATTTACAACGAAAATGACTTAGTTTTCTACAAGGTAGAAACAGATCCGTTGTCAACAACCTTGTCTTTTGCATCGCGATCTGCGTGTGTGGCATTGTTGGTAGCTACCTATAGCTGGGCACTGGCGAGGGATATCGGTGGGGCTTGTTTTACAATTTCTATTAAGTCTATAACCAAAGTTCGTTTAATATTTGATGAGTATAAAAGTGCTCACTTTTGACATATTTAAAAATCAAAACTACTCAAGAATATATTTAATAGACTATTCCAAACCTACAACAAACATAAAAGACAAACTTTTCTCAGAATTTTATCCTTTTATTTTTATTTATCCAAAAAAGAGCCGTGAGCAATTTATGTGAAGTGTCTAATTTAGGGCGCTTCCTATTGACAGTTAAGAGGGACGCTAAGGGCCATTTAATAGAAAAGCTCATGGATAACGTAGTAAAAGTTTTATAGGAAATCCTATTTGATCATCCCCATTTAACTTCTACGCACTTTCTTAAAAAGATTTAACTAGTATTCCAAATATAAATAACTTCAAACAACCACCAACTCCTCCTCTTCCTCTTCCTCCTTCTCGCAGTGGATGAAATATTGTTCAAACGGCGTTATATACGTGTATATATGTATGTATACTCAAACGGCATTATATACACATATATATGTATGTATATATATATATATATGGTATATGGGAAAGGTTATGGCGTTATATATGCACCACCACCTGATCAGCTGGTATACGATGATGCTTTTGCCCACAGTGGCCGATATGATATGATGGGATGCCCTCAGAGGCTGATGATATTATGAAACATGTACCTATGCACGACATGACATTCATATGCATATGCATCCATTTGATAGACGGCTTGAAATATAGCCTAATCAGTGTGTCACAGCTGTGTGATAGAGGTAACTTGGTAGCATTCACCTCTACATTGTGATAAATCGTATCACTGACAAGATTATTTTGTAGGAAAAAAGAGTGAACAATATATATGTTATAGATCTGCCCACACTTTTAGAAAATAAACTAACTTACTTGAGTGTGCTGGACAATGATCCCCTCATTTGGCATAAGAGGCTCGGAGATGCAAGTCTAAGTCAACTTAGCAAATTAGTTTCCAAGGACTTCGTGATAGGGCTGCCTAACACTAAGTTCAAGTAAGACAAAGTTTGTGGGGCTTGTGCAAGGGGGAATCAGGTAAGATCCTTTTTTAAAAGCAAGAAAGTGGTAAGTACCACCAGAACGGTGGAACTGGTCCATATGGATCTTTGTGGTCCAATAAGAATATTAAGCAGAAGTGGTAAGTGATATGTATGGTGCTTATTGATGATTATTCTAGATTTACATGGACACTGTTTCTAACATCTAAATATGAAGCATTTGACATGTTCTCTTCTTTTGTTAGAAAAATTCAGAAACAATTAGGAAATCAACTTGCATCAATTAGGTCTGATCATGGCACTGATTTTGAAAATGTTAAGTTTGCTGAATTTTATGATGTGCATGGCATAGATCATAATTTTTCTGCTCTTAGAACTCCACAACAAAATGGAGTAGTTGAAAGAAAAAATAGGACAATTGAAGATATGCTTAGGACTATGCTTCTTTCTAGTAAATTACCCCATTGTTAATACTGCTTGAACATGTTCCATAGCAACAAAGCATTGAAGGAACATCACGGAGTAACCAGTTGGCTGTAAAACCTTACAGATATCAAAGTTCTCACCCTATTGAGAACATTATCACTGATTCAACCTCTGGAATCAAAACCAGATCTTCTTTAAAGAATCTTTGTGTTTTTTATGCTTTCTTATCTCTTATTGAACCTAAAAATGTTGCCGAGGCTTTGCAGGATGCAGACTGGGTAAATGCAATGCAAGATTAACTCAACCAATTTGAAAGGAGTGAAGTTTGTCATATTGTACCAAGGTCTTCAGAATTAAACTTTATGAAGATGGAACAGTTACTAGGAACAGGGCAAGATTGGTGGTTCAAGGATATCGTCAGGAGGAAGGCATAGAATATGATGAAAATTTTACTCCAGTGGCAAGGCTGGAAGAAATAAGACTCCTCATAACCTTTGCTGCTTACATGGAATTCACCCTTCACCAGATGGATGTCAAGAGTGTCTTCCTAAATGGCTATCTAAAGGAAGAAGTGTTTGTCAAGCAACCTCCGAGGTTTGAAAACAAGGAGAATCTTGATCATGTGTACAAGATTGACAAGGCACTGTATGGACTAGAGCAAGCTCCCAGAGCATGGTATGAAATATTATAAAAATTCTTGCTTGAGCATGACTACAAGAGAGGTAAAATTGACAGAACTCTATTCTTGGAAGAAAAAGGTAAAGATCTCTGGTAGTACAGATATATGTAGATGACATAATCTTTAGAGCAACTACTGATAAGCTAAGTAAAGAATTTTCTAAACTAATGGGGAATGAATGTGAAATGAGCATGATGGGTGAGCTCAATTTCTTTTTAGGCTTACAAATTAAACAAGATTCAAATGGAACTATGATCCATCAGCAAAAGTATGTAAAAGAGTTGCTTAAAAAGTTTAAAATGGAAGAATCCAAAGAAATTGACACTCTTATTGCAATAGCTACAAAACTGGATGTAGATGAACCTGGTTCATCTGTTTATCAAAAGTTTTATAGGGGAATCATTGGTTCATTGTTGTATCTCACTGCTAGTAGACCTAACATTTTTTTCAGTGTAGGACTTTGTGCAAGATTTCAGGCTAATCCAAAGGAATCCCACTTAATTGTTGTAAAGAGAATCTTGAGATACCTAAAAGGCAATACTGATCTTTGTCTTTGGTATCCAAAAGGTAGCAACTTTAATCTTGTGGGATATGTTGATGCTGATTATGCAGGTTTTCTAGTAGATAAAAAGAGCACCTCAGGTATGGCACACTTTCTGGGCTCATGCCTCGTGTCTTGGGCCACTAAAAAGCAGAATTATATGGCTCTATCTACTGTTGAGGCTGAGTATGTGGCTGCAGCCTCATGCTGTGCTCAACTATTGTGGATTAAACAGCAACTGATGGATTTTGGAATCGATGTTGGATGTATCCCTATATTTTGTGATAACACTAGTGCTATCAGTATGACAAAGAACCTCGTTCATCATAAAATAACAAAGTACATATATGTTAGACATCATTTTTTAAGGGACAATTATGAGAAGGGATTGATCACCATAGAGTTTTGTGCCACTGATAAACAGATTGCTGATATATTTACAAAAACATTGAATAGAGAGCATTTTGAAAGGAACATGTTAGAGTTAGGAATGATTAATATCACCTAATTGAACTAGTTCAAAGTGTACGTGAAAACAAAATTGGCTAGAAAATCTGAAACTTGTGTAAATAATCAAATTAATTATTACTCAGTCTCATGCTGTAAATATCATACTCTTTTGCCATGTTTTGATATGAATCGCTAGTTGCTAATGCAATTTTCTCTATTGTTGAAAGTTGAGACATGATCAAGAGGATTCTTAAGTGATGAACCTGGTTCATCAGCGTTGGTTCATCTGAAAGGCGAGGTATGTGTTCTACACTCTACACATTTTGAAACACTAATATTTAAATCATGAGCATAACTCTACCCAAACTCAAAATCATTCAAACCTATTCTAAAAAGATTTGAACCAGTTCCGTCTCAACTGAAGAATCCCTACCGTATTAAAATACCTAGATCCTAGGGAAAGTGTAACCTTCATTCCAAACTAAAAGTTGCAGACTGATAGACTTATAATTGACCCAAAAAGGTTGTCGTTATGTATTAATTACACTTCCCTTTTTAAATCACCCATCATCACCTATGAAAATCCCTCATCAATTCTGAAAAAACGTTGAAATCCTTCCTTCTCTCCTTGCCTTCAACTTCAATCCAGATTCTTTCTTCCTTTATCAACCAAAAATCAAAATGTCTAACCCCTGGAACAATCCTGGTACTCCACCACCCCTCACTCCATCTTCGTCTTCTGCAACCCCTCCTCAACCTAGCTCCACCCATCCTCAACCCAGTCCTAACCCCGAACCCAGAAAAAGGAGATTTAAGATACTTGCTAGAATGACAGTGGCCATCAGCTCTTTAGCAAAAAAATTAAATGCCAAGCTTCAATAAAGTCAGACTCAAGAATCACAAAATTCGAGCGATTGTTTTAAATCAGCGACTGAGGGGGAAGCAACAGGATATTCTGATTTTGAACAGGTATCTTTTATACCAAGAACTACTTCTGAGGTTGATTCTGAGACTGCTGAGAACTTAGAAACTAGGTTTGCCTTGGTTGGGTCTGTGATAGATGTGGAGTTTCCGGAGACAAGAAGGAGAGGTGGTAAAAAAAACACTGAAAAAGAAATAGAGAGAGAGGGAGTACGGAGTAAAGTGAGGGGAAAAGGGCAAGAATCTGTTAAAATGGCTATTTGTGGAACTGAACCAGAAATGGCAGGAGAAGGATCCAAGAAGTCAGGGGGAAGTGAATCAGGAGAAGCGCTAAGGGGTTGGTAAATCTGGGAAAACCTACAGATGCACCTGGTTCATCTACTGAGGAAACCCTAACAGATCTTCTAAAAAAGTTGGGTGATAGTTACAAGCCAAAGAAGAACAGAACTCCAAAGTCTTAAACTTCTAGAACAGCAAGAGCAAGTAAGGAAAGGAAAGACACTCCTTCTGCTAGTTCTGAAATTCCTCTTCCAAGAGGAAGAACCACAAGAAACGCGCTAAGGCAGAGTGAGGAGGAGCTACAAAGAGCCTTGGACGAGAGTAAAAGAAAAAGGGTTGAAAAAGGGAAGGCGAAAATTACTGAGTCTGTAGAGGTTGTTGAGATCGATGAGATGGACCTAGTCCATCAAGGTGAACAGGTGACAGAGGTCGAGGTTCAGACCCCAAAACCAAAAAAAGCCAAGACTTCCTTGAAGAAGTCTGCATCTGTGTCTGTTGAACCTTCGACCTTGACCAAGAGAACCATGTCTACAGTAAAGCCCAAGAAAGTGACAACTGCTAAAGAAGATGAATTGAGTGATGAAAAGGTAGCTGAGTTTGATGGTGAGAAGGATAAATTCACAAATTTTGGGAAGCGCACAATTCGGAAGGGGAGGTTGTTTTGAAAGACTTGGAAGAAGCGGGCATGATCTTGTTGTTGGAGAAGATGGAGAGGTACGGCTGGAAGGACATGGTCCTTCAGTTGGATGGGAGATTGGCCAGAAATGAGATAGTGGAATTCATGGCAAACGTTGTGATCAAGGATGGCAGAGTCTCTAGCCAAGTAAGGGGGTAAAAATTTCTTTTGATGCCAAAGAATTAGGAGAAATCCTTGGCATTCCATCTGAAGGCTATGATGACTATACTAGGAAAAAATGGCCAAATTTAGATGCCCTTCCAAGTGCTCTGGTGATCACAAGGAAATTCTGCGATAATGAGGAGGAGGTTGAACCTCAGGCAGTCTATAAGAGTGAGACGAATCCCCCACACAAAGTGATATTTGAGTTTATCAACAAGTATGTATTGCCATAGCAGGAAAGGAGGCACATTGCTAATTACATGGATTTAGTTCTGATGGAGTGCCTGGACAGTGAGAGGCAGATAAATTGGCCCTGGTTCATCATTAAGCTGCTGGATAGAGTTGTAAATGGCTCCAAAACCTATGCCATTCCATATGGATTCATTCTCACTTATGTACTTGTTCACTACAAGGTACCTCTGAAGAAAGCAGAGATGGACACAAGCAAGGATCACTTTGGAATAAATACCTTTCTAGCTTGTGAATACGAAGTAAATATCATCGCCAATGAACCTGGTTCATCTAGGAGGACACCTGTGAACAACAAAGTCAGAGCCCTTGTACAGGAGGGTGGGGTGAATGATGCAGAAACAGTACGGCTGAAGAACCGTCTGGCAGAGGTTTAATCTAAGAGGGATGCTCTCAGAACTGAGCTTGCTTAAGAAAAGGAGAAGAATGAAGGAATTCTTCGAGATATTCTATCTCTTCTGAAAGTCAAAAACCAAGCCTCCAGTCCTTACCAGCCTTAGTAGCCTAAGCCTGCCTTTGTACATCAATGAGATAGATTAGGTACTTTTCTTGTTTTTGCTCATGGTTTTTAACTGTTTTTATTTCTTTTTGTAGATTGTGGATGAACAATGCTTTCTATCAATGAACTAGGTTGTTTTTGCTCTTGTTCTTGTTTCGATTTCTTTGATAGTTTGAATTATTAGTTACTTGTTGCTGATTAATACATGATTGCACTTGCAGTATCCCCAGTGGCCATGAGTAATTCTTAAATATCTAGGACTTTCATAATTTTTGTAACTTTTCGATGATGCCAAAAGGGGGAAGAATGGTTATGTGCTACTCTAACATGTGATATTTATAACCTAATGAACCTGGTTCTTTTGTGATAAATGCTTAATACTCTAAAATGTGTCAATGTTGGATTAAGTTGGATACAGGGCTAAGCTTATGGACGCACAGAGTTTGTCATCATCAAAAAGGGGGAATTTGTTGGCCCAAGAAATTGAATGGTTTTGAAGATTGACAAAGGAACTCAGAAATGAACCAGGTCCATCACTGGTAGACATATGCACAAGCAGAGTTAAAAGGACGTGAGGTGCACATGCAGGAGATAAACAAAATCTGGTAAAATAAGAGATATCTCCTAATCGAAAAGATTTCAAAACGATAAGGAGAAGGACTCTTTATTCAGTAAGAACGAAATCAAAGATAAGGAAGGATTTGAGGTGTTGAGATTAACTAGAACTCTTCCACCAAGGAAGAGTAGCATTAGAACTCTAGTTAATCTCTTGTCTACTAATCTTATATATTGCAGATTGTTCTTATTGTACCGGTACGCACAAAAGCAGAAGTTAAGCAAGAATTGAGAGAAAAATAGCAAGGCAGTTTTGCAAGCAATTCGTGTGAGATTTGAGTGTGCGAATCTGAAGCTACTTGAACCAGCTAGGAGAACCAGTTTCTATTGTTGTCTTTTAGTCTAATTCATTTGTAGTAGGTGATTTCAACTTGTACATTTTCAGCTTTATCTAGAAGCGTCTGTAATAGGTACTGTGTGTTTCAAGTTATAGCTAACTTGGAGTTTGTCGCAAATAGCTAGAAGTTAGTTTGCTACGAGGGATTAGAGGTAATCCTAGGTTTACAAAAGAGTTTTTGTAAATGTTGTTTGGCTCACTGATTTAGTAAAGAGTTTGAAAAAATCCTACTGGGAAGTAGGTCGTGATTTTTTCACCTTTTGAGCCAGGTATTTTCACGTAAAAATATTTGTGTTCTTTATTTTCTGTATTTATTATTCCGCAAACAGTAGAGGTTGGAGCACATAGAAGAACCTGGTCCTTCTATAATTAGTGCACGCGAAAATCTGACATCACACAAATCACCCCTTCTTGTGTGGTATTGATGTATAGACTATCAAGAGGTACACCTACAAAACATTCCAAATATATAATTTGAAACTTCCTTTCCGATGCAGTTAATATTAGGAAGAAGTTATTACACAGAACATTTACGTATGAAAAAAGATACCTCAACCAGTTTCCTGTGAGTTTAACATATCATTTGTAGAAGCAGTTCCATAAATTAAACGTTTCGTTGCTCAAATTGAGAAAGAAGAAGCGGTGCAAGTTTAATATTTATCTTGAGCATTGAGAGTTTTGCCTAAAAGTGTGAAGACTAGATTTTTATGCTTGTTATCTTGAGACATGAACATGAAAAATCAACTACTACATCTTTTTGGATTAAACTTTTTTTTTACCGTATAAGCCAATCAAATAAGGATCCATTTTCCATCTCCAGCCCCGATGTGGTGGGACCTTCACTACCCACAGTTATCTATGATAGGGTTATCCAGAATCCAATAAGTTATCTTTTCTAGAATGCGGAAACCTCTCTACTATGATCGAAGCACTTGTTTGACTAAAAGGTATGAATTCTTTTGTTAAATTAATTAAATAAAAAGGTAATGAGTAAATCTTAGTTAAATATAATAAGTCTTAGATTTAACACGTTCTTGTATGAATAATACAGAATAACGTTTGAACTGATTTAATACAAATGGTATTAAATGATGCTGTCAAGAATGTGAGGAGGAACAATGATGAGCAATTACTATATTAAATGACAATAAGAGTAAATGGAGAGAATATTTCACCCAAATATTGAATGAGATGGATGATTTTTCTCTATGACAAGGATGTAAGACAAATTGATATTGAAATATATGAGGTTTTCTCGGATTTGATACGAGAAAAGGTGGAATAAACAGCAAATCGAATCCTTGTGGAAAGGTAATATTTTGTATTGTCTCCCTAGAGTCAACTTTTCATAAGAGTTTTTATCAGAATCAATATCTTTTTTCTTTGCCCTATCTCTTCTACTATTTATATGGGATATTCTCAAAAACCCTAAAAAAGTACAGCAGAAGGAATATTCAATAGAATATTCACTTTGAAAGTTCTAAAGTTATACTAGTCGTTACTTCTTTTTTTACTGCTCGACCTCGACCTTAATGGCTTAATTGGCGGCTCAATATTGTCAATCACTGGTCAACCTCGACCTAGTCATCCATGATGAACCACAGTTCTCACACTTGGTCACCTCTTCATATCAAATTTTCTTTAATCGGATTTTGACCCGTACAATGCTATCTTCAAGCAACACAAGTTGATGGACTTGAACTTATCCTCTTTATGTGCTGTTTTTGGCAGCATTAGTTTAATTTGTTCCTCAAATTAGCACATTAAGAATATGCTGTCGAGCAATCGTTTTGAGAGGAAACTAGAGGGATGATTTAGCTATGTCTGCCGAAGGCCATCCTCCACTAAATTTTCATAATAATTGAAAAAGTAAGCCCTCTTGTTAATCCCCGAATTAATAACTATGCAAATATTGACTAGTAGTCCGCAAATAAGCTTTTAGTTAGTCCTCTTTCAAACAGTTTTAGCTCATCAATTTTTGAAACTTCACTTTCCCCTACCAAAATATTTCGTCAACTTTATTTTCCTTTTCAGTTGTATTTATCTTTACTTGGTGAATGGTGATATAAGTATGAGTAAATGACTTATGACTCTGCTTATATTAGTCCAGTTCTTAGACGAAGGCGACCAGAATTAAACTGGGTAAATGTTTATTTGCGCTTAGCGTTGATATCAAATCAAACAATTTAACATTAGCTGAATAGATTGAGCATGTATATATATATATATATATATATATATATATAATCTTATATTTATTCTCAATTTGAAAATAAATTTTGACCATTAAATTATGGGAAACTTACACAAATGTCCCAAATAAGTCTCAATTTACCAACCTCTAGTCATTAGTTATAGACTTACCAAAACTAGCCAAGCACATATAAAAATTAAAAAACCAAATAAATAAGGCTCTTTCTCTCGAAGAATCACATGCAAAAATCTTGAATTGTAGCGTAAAGTATATATATTTTTATGTATATCGCCCCATATTTTACAATTATTTTGTGAATTGTTTATGTTAAATGCGATGATTTATGCTAATTTGAAGTGTTTTTATGTTTAGGAACGATCGGGGAGCAATTGAGGGCGAAACGTGCAAGATGAGGGCCAAAACAAATGAAACCGAGCAAGTGAGAATTTGAGCGCCACAGGCAGCGCCTTGAGCCACCTGTGGCGCTGCAGGCAGTATGGTATTTGGAGGCAGCGCCCTGGTGGGCGCTTGGCACTGTCCAGGGCGCCGGCGGCGGGGATTTTCCTATTTAGCCCGGGACATGGTTTATTCGGTCCTAGACCTACCCAACACGTATAAAAGCAAGGCTAAACATATTTTTGAAGGGATTGACGCCACTTTGGAGGAAAAACACACACGAGATCGTTAGGAAGCGGAGAATTCTCAGTTTTCTTCATCTTATTCTAGTCTTTTCAATTTATGCAACACTTTTGCAATTGTTTGATTACATCATGAGCGGCTAAACACTCATTGTTTTGGGGTTGTGATTTAGCCATGAATATTGTTGTTTGACATTAGCTTGACCTTGATTATAATTCACCAATATTGGTTGTTTCTTCAATTTTGTGTTTAATTGCTTAATTGTCTGGCCAGCAGTTAGATTCTATTTATTATTTATGCTATGCTTGGGAGAGTCGTGTATAGATTACAGAAGCATCGAAGAGAGCGCGATCTTAACCCTTCAGGGGAGCAGATTTGTGGTTAGGATAGGAATATACCTAGTTACCGTGCTTAATTAAATATCGTAAATCTTAATGCGTTCTAATAGATTAATTTCATCGGAATATAGGCGTTAATCTATTGAGAATAGGCGAGTAGTACTTCGGAAGAAGGCTATGAGAGCAATTATTGATTAATTAGCAATCATGAGTGAACTATATAAAATGCCGAGTTAATTAGAACACAATACGAATGGTGAATCGATCACAACCTTGTAATATTTGTCTTTATTGAATACGCAACAATCAACTCGTTACTTGATAATTTAGTTATTACTTACAATTTTAGTTTAATATAAGCATACTCTTGGACTTTGATTTTGACCGGATTGAACAACAATTTTAGTGATTTAGTGAGTAGTTTAATACAAGTCTCTGCGGGTTCGACACTCAACTTATTATTATATTACTTGTCGACCACGTATACTTGTGTGTGCGTTTGGGAGCAACAAGTTTTTGGCGCCGTTTCCGTGGAGTTGAAAATAAACTACTTTCTAGTTTTTGCTTTAATTGTTTATTTTGTCTAGTTTAACATTACTTGATTCTTGCTCTAATATCCGGAACTTTGATTGAATGCGTAGGGTCAGAAGCCAGGATAGACTCGACGACTTTGACCCCGAACCTGAGAGAACATTTCACAGGAGGTTGAGGGAAGCAAGGGATACAAACAATATTCAGGCACTCACTCAATTTTCTGTGAACATGGTAGAGGATTAACATATGGTTGTTCAGGAGGTAGCAATGCCCAGTATTACTAATGTTACCTCCAGTATAGTGAAGCCCAGAATCACTAGGCACTTTGAGCTGAAACAGGGCATGATCCAGCTACTTCATGCAAACAGGCAGTTTTTGGGTCTTCCACACGAGGATCCACAGCAGCATATGTTGATACCCAATTTTTCCTCAATACTATTTTTTAAACTTGCATATATACGTTCACAATCACTTTTTATAATAATTTGTATTTTTCCATAATTTTCTAAATTTTTATCAATTTATTTTCTAATTTATCCAGTACTTTACATTCAATAATTATACATAAATTGCATTACAGTAATTTTAAAATATTTCTTAGCTCAATATATCATTTTTAATCCTATTAGGATTTAGTTATTTCACAATTAGCCACTTTGGCATTATTTGGCTATAATTACAATAATTTTGCAATTATAGCCTAATTGTACATTTTATGCTATTTTAATTCAATAATCAGTCGTTTTATATTTTAAATACTAGTTAATTACCTTAATTTCACCTATTTAGCCTTCATTTCATTTTATGAAATTGTTAGCTATTTTTATTAATTATTTATCTATTTAATTGGGTATTTGACAATTAGCCCCCTTCTATTTAAGTTATAGCCTAATTTAATCTGAACCCAACCCAATTGAAACCAGCCCAAGACCCACTCGAATTAACCCAAGACCCCAGGCCCAATCCATTAAAATCACCTGACCCAATCCTATGTGTAATCTGGACTGTTGATCAAATTTGATCAACGGCCCAGATTCACTCTTACCATTAATAACCCTAAAGACTACCCCCTCCCATCCTCATTGTCCCTCGTCTCACTTATCTCACAATCTATCTGGTTCTCTCTAGGTTCTCTCTAGAACCTTCCATCTCCCATCCCCTCTGATGGACTTTATCCATCTTCCAGTCACCTCCCTTGCCGGAAGTTATGTCCTCTCACACTCTCCTAGACTCTGCTTCACCCCACACCGGTTTGATACTACCCTGAGGTCCTCAGGTGAACTTGGAGCGGTTCAACTCCCATGCATGGTTCTTCACGCCATTTTTCGGACACCTCCGGTCGTTCCAGAAGATCTATGACTTTTGGGGGTTTAAACCAATAATGCTTTTGAGGTTTTCTTATCTTTCTGGGTTCTCTTTGAAACCCTAATTCTTAAAACTCCCCGATTCTTTTAGATCTATGATAGATCTGTGTATACTTTAAGCTATTTCGTTGTTTTCTCAAAGATTTTCAGATATTCTCTAAAAACGACTCTTCGTTTGCAACTAGGGTTTCATGACCCCGTTTTTAAATAATTTTCCTATGATTTCTCAGTATTATCTTAGGGTCTCTACTGTGTTTTAGTGTTTTATTGAAGCTTCTCTCCTTTATCTGGTCCGTTGTGATGAAATCCCTAATTTTCTAGTCCTAAACCCTAAGTTCCTGACTTTTTCTTTCATATTCTTTGCATATGTATGAACTTTATGATTATCTAATGCTTTATCCTATGTTATTTATCTATGTCTTGATTCTTTCCTTGCTTTTCCGTTTACATTGTTGTTTACTCCATAAATTCATGTGAATCCCTAATTTCATATGTTTTCACTACTAGGGTTTCTGGCTTCTTGCCTGTTATTTATTCAATTCATGTTAATCTCATTTAATTGATGTTATTTCTGTTGGAATCCCTGATTCTCTGTAATTTTACTTTGTTAGGGTTCCTGATTTTTTATTTGAATCCCTAATTCCTTGTGATTTGAAAAACCTTACTGATTTCTTATGGGATATTCTTACTGATTTCCGACCTTTAACTTATTTCTTGCCTTGCATGGTTGATTTACTGTTAATTGATCCATGTTTCCTTAATTAAAATCTGATGAACTTAGTATCAATTGCATACTTATATTGGGTTGAAATTGTTTCCTTATATGGTATATGCATGGGAACTTTCCTTATTTGCTATTTGCCTATTAGCCGTTTGTATTTAACCCCCTGAATCAAGGGATACTTATGTTGATTTCACACTGTTTTAATATTCCTTAAGCTATATATGGTCCCTTTCCTTATTTGTTACTCACCGTTTGAATAATTCCCTTAATTATGGGAGTACTTGGGTTGATTTCACTAGGATTGATACTAAATTCCATAATTGTTAATTGATTCTGATTTTTACCTTATTTTAACCCAGCTTTCAAAAACTATATATAGGTATGCTCTTCTCTCATTTTTAGACAGAACTGATCTGTTCAATTCTCTCTCACACACAAATAAAAACTCTCTCCTCTCTATTCTGTGCTAGCTACTACTATTCTAAGTTAGCCGGCTGCAAGCCAAGGCTAACTATTATGCATCTCCTACTTCCTGTTTGTGTTACTGCTTTCCTCACTTCACTGGTATGTTCTAATTTAGATTTCAGTCCTCAAACCAACATGTTTCTATCACTGTTGTAATTCAGTGTGTTTCTAATTTGCTTTTACTTATTATTCAACATGTACCTAGGATCCTGAANTCTTTCTTACGTGAATCTCCATGCCTAGGACTGGTACATTAGTTTAATCATGGTCTTAGTTGTTTTGGTGTTAATCTAACCTAGTACTTTACTGTACCCCTAATCCTCTGGACCCTTAGGAGCTTCTGATGATATGCCTATATGTGTGTCTGCCTACTACATGTTTGCTCTCACATGCTCTGTATTTGTCCCTCAAATCCCATTACCCCTGTTTGTGATTGTTGGACTATCCCAGGTCCTTTGTCTGATGTTGAACTTTTATTCCAATCAAGTTTCCCTCTTCAAAACTGTTTTCTTACTTACCCTTTCTCAAAACGGTTTTCTTACTTAAACCCTTTTAAAAATAAAAAGCACTCTCGCATATACTCTTAGAAGTCTAGGTTCTGCCCCTTTTGTGTGAGCATTGCCTTGGGACCCTTGAGCGCCCTCTGAACTTTGACATACAAAGGCTGGCCATTCCACACTGCACTTACTCTTTTGGCTATGAAATCTGGGTGTGAGCACTGCCCGGGAGCCCTTGAGGTCCTTAAGGGAACTCTGACACACTCGGATTATGAGAAGGTTGTGAAATAATACTTGGCATTGAGGACTTGGAGACTTGAGCCTATTCTGTAGGCTCCCTATAGTTAACTTCTTATTTTCCTTCTATTTCAGTTGTGTAATTCGTATTCAATGTCATGTAATAATTATTTGTAAACAACTTTGGGGTCGGATTGTAAAAATGGGTAGGTGATATGCATGTTATAGTATAATTAAGGGTGGAGACCATGTTTTCTAGGTTTATTATCTCTCTGTGCGCAATAGCAGTCATGTTTAGGAACACCATGCCATGCATTAGATATCATGCTACTTAGGATTTATGTGTATTCAACATCTCATCTCCACACTTAGAAATCCTGCATATAGGATAAATAATTACAATAAAATAAGTTGCTATTACGTGATTCTGCCTATAATCTGAAATTTCACTAGAAGTACTTTCTTAGGATAAATAAGTTGTAATCATGCCTCATCATGCCATACACTTAGAGATCATGTTCTAGGTGAATAACCATTAAAAATCTGTCACCTATGCTATTCCTGAAACTGTGCATAATGCTATGATTCTATGTGCATTTAGAAATCCCGTTTAAGTTATTACTCATCATGCTGCATTAGATATCATGCTATAGGATCGTATCTATTTAACTGCGTTTAGTCTAAACACAGAACAATCCCATGTTCTCAGCAACTGGTAATTAGTCTTTGTACATCTTCACACCTAGAATCGCATCTTATTAGCTAAAACAACTTAGGAGTCACTAACAAATCTGAATAATTGTTGCATATTATCCAACACTTAGGCAAGCCTTAGGTAATTAACTTAAAAAAGATAAAATCAGAATTGTCTTTGTGATCATGTTTAATTGCCAGCATGCTTAAAACCAGTAGGCAAGCCTGATTAAGACTTCCTCTCTGAGTTATGCAATAATCTGTCTATCACCTAGATACCATGTTTTAGGATTCTGAATTAATATGAACCTTAATTGTGTATGAGACATGTTTCTTATGTGTACTGTGCGTGGAGGAATATTTGAGCCTTTATCTGTTTTCTATGCTTTCCTTTATCTGTTTTCCTACTTGTTTTATTATCTGTTGCCTTAGAATTTTACCTTTAAAAACTGAGGGTCTGCCTAGTACCTCCTTTTAGGATAGAAGTCCTAATTTCCTCCGGACTGATAAGAAGGGACAGGTAAAAGCATGCAATAGAGGTCGAGACCAACACTCGTTTTAATAACCTTACGGGGTGGGAAGGGTAGAATATGGATATGATGACCAGTGCGCTAATACCACGTGTATCCCCTCTTCGAGGAGTGATTAGCGGGTATTGCATTGACGTGATCGATATTATTAACCTAGGACACCTTTATATGCTAGTTCGTAATTTCTTCTCAAAAGCTAATCTTCTTTACTATTTTTCTAAACATCTACATGTTTAAGACTTAAATCCCCTCTTATTTGAGCCTTTACTTGTTATTTGCTAGTTGTACAAATTCACGAAACCATTTGGCCGGGAACCACACTTGTGGATCCTGAGGGGTGCCTAACACCTTCCCCTTAGGATAATTTCAAGTCCTTACCCAAATCTATGGTTAGCAACGTAGTTATAATTGAACCCCTTAGGTGCCCTAACGCACCGTTAAAATCGTTAGGTGGCGACTCTTCAAAATATACAAACCCCTTTCCCAAAAGGAAAGAGTTGTCCCAACAAATTTCATAAACCCGATATTCCGCGAGGAAAAAAAGGGGGCGCGACAGCATGGCGACTCTGCTGGGGATATCCAGGCTTTTACCATTTAAAATTGTTTCATGAATTTGTGCATTTATTTTAAATACTTTCACCCTTTCCTATTCCCTTTACATGCAATTAATTGTTTACTTCGAGTATTTACTTTTCTTCAAAAACGAAACTGACATGTCTCTTTGTTTCCTTTTTTAACTGCTTTAATCATTACTACCGTTTTTACCGCTTTCTTTAACGTGCAAATACGTGACAACTTGTTTTAATACTTATTTCACAAATCATTCTCAACTTTCATACTCCACTTGTGCCAAACAAAATTCTATAGCAACGCTTGATGAGTGGTTGCGCCCTTCCTATATTATCACCCACTAAATTCGGAAAGGCTTATTTGCGGTAAAACTAGTCGATCACTGGTGCAGTCGACGGTTCCGTGCCTTTCCCCGTTGAGTTGTCCGCTCAAGGGTACCGGTCTAAAACCCCAAAGAAACCTTACTCTGTTTCATTGTTGCATGCATCATGGTCAAACCTAGTCAAGCTAAAATTTCGTCCGCACGATAGCTTTAAGATAGCCTTATCCAAAATTCCATCGGGTTTCCCTAAACCCAAACGGACGCCCTCACGTTCTGTGCATTTATTTGGAGAACTAAAAGCTTCCTGCTAATTATTGACGATAAATAGTCGAGTCCGGTGGGGTAAGGGCCTAACTTTATTTGCTTTGCAGAAAAAATGAGGCACGAAGTCCCCAGATTCGGCATGGTCTCCAACATCCACCCAAAACTGTTGAGTTGGTGGGAGGATCTGCACTCTAGCGACAAAGCTATCGTCAGGAAACACTTGGGTAATCTACCGTCTCTCTTGGAAATCCAGCCTAACAAAATGATAATAGAGGCTGCTACCCTGTCTGGGATCATGAAAGGTCTGTGTTCCGCTTTGGGAACATCAAAATGGCGCCTTTGATAGAAGAGATAGGAGGGCTAGCTAACCTAGTATGGGAAACTCCGGGGTTGTTGATGCCTAAGAACCGCACATGCAAAAGTTTCCTCAAAATGATGTGTCTGAAAAAGGACACGGAATTGGTACATTTGGAGGATTTTACATTCCTTTTGACTACTTGTAAGAAAGGTATGGCTACAGCAAATCATACCGTGCCTACCATGACGAGTTTGCTATCACCTCTCTAGGACACGTCCATCATCGAGTGTTCGTGTTTATGGTTCGCTTTTTGGGTTTGATCGTGTTCCCGATGAAGAAGGAAAGGATCCATACCAGGCTAGCCATGGTAAGACCATAATGGAAGGGGTAAATGGGCAAGATTTCAGCATTGTGCCCATGATCGTTGCAGACATATATCGGGCCTTAGAAAGGTGTCAACAAGGAGCAAAGCATTTCGAAGGTTGCAATTTATTACTTCAACTCTGGCTCATGGAACATCTCCAAAAAGGCGAATATCGACAGGATATTCACCGCAGAATGTGGGATGACCATATCGCTTTCCATCACCCAAAGCGAATGAATTATATCCCTGACATGTTCGCTCAGCCTGAAAATGCTGAGGGATGGGTTGAGCTTTTCGATAACTTGACTGAAGAACAGGTTCAATGGATTTTTGGTTTCCAACGGATGAGTTCATCATTAGATCCCGAGACGCATCATTTCTGATATTGATTGGTCTAAGGGGGATATACCCTTATGTCCCTCTTCGATTTATGAGGCAAGCAGGAAGCAAGTCATCCCTAGGGTCGAGAAGATGAGCCATATTCAAGCTGACTTTCAAAATAATGATAGTCCTCACAAGTGCCAAGCTCAGCACCTGTGGCACTGCAAGGTTATACTTGATAAAGACACCATCGATCCAGACAGGTATCACGTCGGTTGTACCCCTTTCTATCTTGGTTGGTTAGAAGAGGATCTGGGTTGTCAGAGCAAGCTGGGGTACGTCCGAGGTCACAGGGTTATAGATGAAAGGGCCAAGGCACAAGTCAAATACAACCAACTGCGCAAAAGGATCAGGGAAAGTGAGGATGACCACTACAAGATACATGAGTCCAACAAGAAACTGATCGAGGAATGGAAGGACATGGCTATCAGCGCCAACAAGAGACTGGGGTACTTGGAATGAGGTATAATAGAGCTGGAAGAAAAATTCATCAAAAGAGTTGAAGATTGTCAAAAGGCTGAGGGAGTTGCAGGAGGATACCTAGCCAGAACCTACATATTGCTGGGACTTCGCGAACTGGTAAAACTGTACAAGGAAAGCAAGAATGCCGAGTCTGGGGAAGGTCCTTCTGGGACTAAGTAGATAGGAGTATCTTTATTTTTCTATCAATGTAATAAGGCCAATGGCCATTAGTGACTTTTATTTTTTCGTCTGTCATTTTGGGATTTTTCTATTTCTCTTAATTAAGAAAATGAGGCATTTAGCGCTTTAAGTTCTCCAAATCAATTTGTCGCTAGGCCTACCTCGGGCACAAAGAGGTTACTTAGGACACGCTTTCATTTCTGCATTATGTGTTTAAATACCGCAATATTCTTTTCATGATCCTCACTGACTTGGTTACCTTTTGTTTTTATTTTTTTTCTTACTCCCCTCCCCAAAGGTTAGTTCGTGCATTCTGGCATCATCAGCCTATCGCACCAGACCCAAGGGCCCTCCACCTACTCCTCCTCCTAGTCCTCCTAAGGGCAAAAACAAAGGCAAAAGTAAGATGGAAGATTCCGGCGGCACCAAAAAGGAGAATATGATTGAACGGGTAGAGGCCACTGGTGGCCGAGGTATTCAGGTCCTGCATGAGAACATGTCACCACTTGAACAGAAATTGCTGAAGTTTCAGGAAGAACTCGATCAAGGCCGGAATCTGGCCAATTTGTCATTTTCCCTCAACGTCCCTGACGTCAACCTTCCAAATGCTCAAAACCCCGCACCTCCACAAAATATCCCAAGACAGAAAAATCATCCCGAACCTCACCATCACACCACTCCCCCAAAGAACCAAACTCTCCCAACACAGTGCAATGCTTGCCACACCTCAAATAACACTCCACTACTCATCCCAGAACCTCAAAACCCCACAAAAGACCATTTCCACACCTATAACAATCCCATCTCTATGGAAACCATGACCCACTCCACTCCGCCTATCCCACAGGCGTCCGAATCTGACGAAAAGGATTTACTTATCAGAAACCTGGCCGAAGAGCTTAAGAAACTGACCAACCAAGTCCAGGGTGTTGAAGGAACCAAGGGGATTGAAGGGTTGAATTATGAGGACCTTTGTATCCAACCTGATGTCGAACTGCCCGAGGGGTAAAAACCTCCAAAGTTCGAAATGTTTGACGGTGCTGGTAATCCGAGAGTCCATATGAGGACCTATTGCGACAAATTGGTTGGCGTGGGAAAGGACGAAAGAATCCGCATGAAGCTATTCATGAGGAGTTTGAAGGGAGATGCATTGTCTTGGTGCATCAGCCAAGACCCCAAGAAATGGTCAAACTGGGTAAGCATGGCATCTGATTTCATGGACAGGTTTAGATTCAACACAGAGAACGCACCGGATGTGTTCTACATTAAAAATTTGAAGAAGAAACCTTTCGCGAGTAGGCTACTCGCTGGAGGTTTGGAGCCGCTAAAGTCAGACCTGCTCTAGAGGAAGAACAGATGAACAGCTCTTTGTCCAGGCTCAGGACCCGCAGTATTATGAACGGTTAATGATGGTTGAAGGCCACAAGTTCTCTGACGTCATTAAATTGGGTCAGCGGATTGAAGAAGGTATTAAAAGCGGTATGGTTACAAATTTTGAAGCCTTTCAAGCCACTAACAAGGCTCTACAGTCCGGTGGTATGTCTAAGAAGAGAGACGTGGGGGCCGTAATGGTTGCACAAAGAGCCAAGTCCCCACTGAAATACCAAACCTATCCAACACCTCCACTCACATACCATCCAACCCCAAATTACCAAGCTCCACCACCTTCCTACCAAGCTCCACCACCCACATATCAACCTGTTTCACCCAGATATCCACAACCCACTCATGTCTACCACACTTATAATTCCCATCCATCCCATTACCAATCACCCCCTACACGCCAAAAATTCCCTAGACCTCGTCCCAATTTTGATCGCCGCTCTCCAAAGCAATACACCGCCATAGCCGAGCCCATTGACCAGCTGTATGAGAAGCTCAAAGTTGCTGGTTATGTCACACCTATTCCTACTGCCACCCCTGAGAACCCTTATCAATGGGTTAACCCAAACAAATACTGTGCATACCATTCCGGCATGAAAGGACATACCATCGAAGAATGCCGCTCTCTGAAGGACAAAATAAAGGCTCTCATTGAAAACAAGATTATTGTGGCAAAAGACCTCGCTCCAAACGTCCGCGACAATCCTCTGCCAGATCAATGTGAAAGCCTTTGAAGGTTCTCAGAGGTCCACCATGGGAGAGATCAGTCTCTGTCTGCAGATGGGACCGACTTGGTTCGAAGTGGATTTCCAGGTGATAGATGTGCCAGCATCCTACAACCTATTGTTGGGACGACCCTGGATTCATGTTGCTAGGTCCGTAGCATCAATGCTATATCAGGCGGTAAAATTCGACTGGAACCACCAAGAGGTGATTATTCATGGTGACGGTAGCAACCCCATTTATAGTCGTCAAACTATTCCGATGATTGACAGAAAAAGGATGATAGTGGTATCTCACTGATGGCTCGGGCCCCCCCGGAAGGAGGCCTTCTTCGCCTTCCACCTAAGCTGCGCGAAGGAACTTACCACCACATTGAACGGGTCAATTCTATCGAAAAGGACAAGTGGTGGGACAACAAGATTGAGATCATTCTGAACTGGAGAGGATATGAGCCAGGCAAAGGGCTCGGTAAGAACCTCCAAGGGATCACGAAGCCCATAAAGCTCAAGGAACATGACACCACTTTCGGTCTGGGGTATGAGTACACTTGGGAGGAATTCAACGACTGGTCGCCACCTTGGCGCGGTCCCTATTACCCTTTGGAGCAGCCAATACCTCATCTTGAGCAGACTTTCAAGCAGGCCGACACTATTTACGGTTCAGACGAGGAAGAAGCACTTGCAGCAATGAGGAGTTTGTTCATAGAGGACGAAGATATGGATTGTTGTGTTGTTCTCGAGGAGGAGGGGGATGAAGTCCCTTCCATACAGACTGTAATCAAGGGGACATATCTCAAGAACTGGTCTATCAAGACAACCAAAGCCCGACGAGCCTCGGGGTAGCAAGACTAAAACAAGCATTATTTACTGTTTTATTTACTAGATAATTTTCCTTTTCCTGCATTTTTCAATTTCTGCAATAAAGATCTTCAATGTTCAAAATAGTTATTCAATCTATCAAAGCATCTTATAAATTTCTCTTACGAATCCGATATTTATTGCTAATGTTTTCTCTCATTACTTTATTTATACAGCATTACTATTACTTGTCTTGATGAACCGATGATTGCGACATGCAACGAGACAACGCAGCAAACAGATATTTATTCAAATGAAGACGACATACCTGACGAGATTGTCAAAGAAGTTGAGAACTTCGAGAACAGACCTAAGTCTAACCTGGATGAGACCGAATTTATCAACCTGGGGGATTCAGAAAATATCAAGGAGACTCGCATCAGCATTCATTTGTCACCATCAGAAAAGAAAGAATACACAGAGTTTCTAAGAGAGTATGAGGACGTATTTGCATGGTCGTATGATGACATGACTGGTCTAAGTACGTCTATTGTGGCTCACAAACTGCCAACCAATCCAATGTGTCCACCAGTGAAACAAAAGCTTAGAAAGTTCAAACCCGACATGAATTTGAAACTCAAAGAAGAAGTTACCAAGCAGATCAACACTAAAGTTCTCCGGGTAGTGGAGTACCCGACATGGTTAGCCAACATTGTACATGTGCCAAAGAAGGACAGGAAGGTCAGAGTACTGCGTCGACTACCGGGATCTCAGTCAGGCCAGTCCGAAGGATGACTTCCCCTTGCCAAATATACACATTCTGATTGATAATTACGCCAAGCATGAATTACAGTCCTTCATGGATTGCTTCTCTGGTTATCACCAGATTTGGATGGATGAGGAAGATGCTGAGAAAACAGCGTTCATTACACCGTGGGGAGTGTATTGTTACAAGATGATGCCATTCGGCCTAAAGAATTCAGGGGCCACCTACTTGAGGGCCATGACCACTATATTCCATGACATGATTCACAAAGAGATCGAGGTGTACGTGGATGATGTCATTATCAAATCAAAGAAAGATGTCGATCACATGGAGAATTCGGGGAAGTTCTTCAATAGATTGCGAAAATACAATCTGAAACTAAACCCCGCGAAGTGTGCATTTAGGGTTCCTGCTGGGAAGTTGCTGGGATTTATTGTAAGCTGCCGAGGAATAGAATTGGATCCATCAAAACTCAAAGCCATTCAAGAGCTACCACCACCAAGGAACAAGAAAGATGTGATGAGTCTCTTGGGGAGGCTTAATTACATCAGCCGGTTTATAGAACAATCTACAGTCATCTGTGAGCCAATCTTTAAGATGCTGAAGAAGGACGCTGCGACCGAGTGCACCGATGATTGTCAAAAGGCTTTCGACAGAATCAAGGAATATTTGTCAACACCGCCAGTCCTAGCACCGCCCGAGCCAGGTAGACCTTTGTTACTCTATCTTGCAGTTTTAGATGGAGCTTTCGGCTGCATTCTGGTGAAGCACGATGAAACAGGAAGGAAGGAACAAGCTATTTATTACCTCAGCAAAAAGTTCACTCCATATAAGGCCCGGTATTCTCTATTAGAGTGTACCTGTTGTGCTCTAACTTGGGTCGCCCAAAAGTTGAGGCATTACTTCTGTGCCTACACAACATATCTCATATCAAGGATGGATCCATTAAAGTACATGTTTCAGAAGCCCATGCCCACTGGCAAGCGTTGGCAAATCTTGCTGAGCGAATTCGACATTGTTTACATGACTCAGAAGGTAGTTAAAGGACAAGCTCTGGCAGACCATCTTGCTGAGAATCCAGTAGACGGAGGATACGAACCCCTGAAAACATATTTTCCTGATGAGGAGATATCATTCATAGGAGAAGACATTGCAGAATCCTATGATGGTTGGAGGATGTTCTTTGATGGAGAAGCAAACTTCAAGGGAGTCGGTATTGGACCAGTCCTAGTATCAGAGACCGCTCAACATTATCCGATATCCACCAAACTCAGGTTCCCTTGCACCAACAACATGGCCGAGTATGAAGCCTGCATCTTGGGGGCTCAATATGGCCATTGACATGAACGTCCAGGAACCGTCAGTGATCGGTGATTCATACTTATTGGTACATCAGGTACAAGGAGAATGGGCAACAAAGAATTCCAAGATACTGTCGTATCTGCACTACGTAAAGGAATTAGGAAAGAAATTCACAAATATAGAGTTCCGACACGTCCCCAGAATCCAGAATGAGTTCGCCGATGCATTAGCTACTTTGTCCTCAATGATCCAGCATCCGGATAAGAATTTCATCGACCCTATTCCCATAAAGGTCCATAATCAGCCAGCTTACTGTGCCCATATCAAATAAGAAGCAGACGGAAATTCTTGGTTTCATGATATCGATAAGTACTTGGCAAAAGGAGAATACCCGGAGCTCGCAAATTCCACTCAGAAACACACACTTCGGAGATTGTCCAACAATTTCTTCCACAGTGGAGGAATCCTGTCTAGGAGGACTCCTGATTTGAGGTTATTAAGGTGTGTTGACGCAAAAGAAGCATCAAAACTGCTGGAAGAAATTCATGCTGGGACATGTGGCCCACATATGAACGGTTTTGTTTTAGCAAAGAAAATACTCCGAGCTGGTTACTTTTGGATGAATATGGAAACGGACTGCATCCAATATGTTCGGAAATGCCACCGCTGCCAGATACATGGGGATATGATAAAAGTGCCTCCAAGTGAGCTCAATGTAACCAGCTCACCGTGGCCATTCACCTCTTGGGGTATGGACGTTATTGGACCAATTGAGCTTGCCGCTTATAATGGCCACAGGTTCATTTTGGTCGTCATTGACTACTTCACTAAATGGGTCGAAGCAGCCTCCTATAAAGCAGTTACTAAGAAAGGCGTGGCCGACTTTGTCTGCGACCGCATTCTTTGTCGGTTCGGAGTTCCAGAGTCAATCATCACCGACAATGGTTCTAGTCTCAATAGTGACTTGATGAAATCTATGTGCGAAACTTTCAAGATCAAACACAAGAATTCCACAGCGTATAGACCTCAGATGAATGGAGTCGTAGAGGCCGCTAACAAAAACATCAAGAAGATACTAAGAAAGATGATAGAAAGGCACAAGTAGTGGCATGAAAAGTTATCATTCGCTTTACTGGGATACTGATCACGCTCAACTATGTCTTATAAAAAGACTAAACGGGCGCTGCAAATATAATCTGGGGTATTAAGCCCAAAGTCGAT
>MDKI01040395.1:0-67262 GCA_005239505.1 Nicotiana paniculata
CCATTACCTACCTAATGTGATATATAAACTAATTAAAATCTTGGTTGTACTATAATCTGGAATCTAATAAGGGACTAACCTTTCCACTTGCTAGTTGGTTGAATTATAGCAATAATCTTGTGAAAGTAATAACTACTGTCTTTTTTCATTTTTCGCTCAAGTAATTCCCATCTGGTTATGTTCTTGTAGCTGTGTTGGTTTTTGTGCTCCTTGATATTTATTAGTTAATTGATTGATTGATTGTTATTCTAAAAATGGGAATGGATAAAAGTTGGTTGAATATTAAGAATAGAGGTGACCAAAGTTACAGAGGTGGAGTAGATGGAATTCTTAGTTGGGCATTCAGTCAACCAAGGGGAAGCACTATGATTCGATGTCCTTGTAAAGGGTGTATGAATATTGCATTCAAGCTGAGGCCCGATGAAAGAGGAGACTTATTGAAAAAGGGTTTCTAGGATTCTTACAAAGTGTGGGACTTGCATGGAGAAGTGTTAGTTAGAGTTGAAAATTCTAACGTAACACTCAATAATGAAAATTCTAACGTAACAAAGTGTGCCATCGTGCAAGAGCATAGGTTTCAAGCCTTTGTTATCGATACCATGCGACGGCTTTTCAGAGCTTGGAAAGCTCGACTGAGCATTCACTACTCTCGCCATGTTGCTGAAGGAAACATTGTCTTGTCGACCTGAAGATGTTGAGCTAGAAGACTGGAAATACTTAGTAGAGTATTTTGGAAGTCCGGAATTTAAGGTAACTTAATAACAATGTTTGATTCACTTCCCTTTGAATAATGACTTCTTAATCATTGACTTAATGCAGGCTGTAAGCGAGAGAAATAGAAAGAATAGGGAAAAGCAGATAACTAAGCATGCTTGTGGTACGAGGTCTTTTGCAGAAGTAGAGGAATCAACGGTGAAATATATTTATTTTCATGTTATTAATTAAAAATCTTTGTTATTTATATATTCATTTATTTGATTCTGTATTATTTCCCTATTGAACTATATTTTAGAAAAATCCTGCTACTGGAGAGAAGGAACCGCCAGATAGAGTTTGCGAGATCCAACATACACGTAAAAATGATAGAGGAGAAACAGTGTGGGTGGATCCACAATCCCAACAGATTCATGTAATATTCTTAAATCAATACCTTACTATCTTTTACTCCTTTTTATTAGCTTTAGGAACGTGAACAAATGGCTGCGGAGTTGAAAAGGAACATGGAGCAAGAGTTACAAAGAAAGTTGGATGAGAATCTTGAACATGTGAATCTGGAAGTAGAGAACAGGGTCAGTATAGAAGTAGCTAAGAAGATCCAAGAACAACTGGGTGCTCTCATGACCAGAGTGCAACAGGTAATTTACTCTTAATGTTTTTATACTCTTCCTTTTTTATATTTCTTCTTCTTAGCGACTTGAATCTTCTTCCATCCTTCTTGACAATTCTTTTCTTCATCTTCTCCTTCTTTAATTATCCTTATGACAATAAGTTGTTGGATTGGTACATGTTCTGGTGCGATTCTGAAATTCGGAGCGATTCTGCAATATATGTTCTGGTGCGATTATGAAATTCTGAATATGCAAAATCTAGTTGATGAATCTGGTTTCATGGTTGATTTTGTCTGCATAATTAAATACATGTACATGTGTATTTGATAACATGCAGATTTATATGTGTCAAATCATCACTAAATAGTCAGTCAATTCTTGCAAGAATATTTTGTTTCCTAAGAGCAGAATTAGGACAAAGATCTGTGACTGCTAGTTTGAATGTCATACTTTCTGATCTGGAAATATCTATATTGTGCTGATAAAACTATTCGAGTTATGCATTATTTAGCCTAACATTTGTAACAGAGGTTTTGATTAGGCAGCTCTAGTGGCTCGTAGTTAACCAGCACAAAATGGTATATGCTATACCAATTAGATTTAGGTAAAAAACAGCATTAAGCATGAGTTGTAACACCATACTCTGAATTACAGGAATTGGTTGTGATTTGGACAACTTAATCGCATTTGGATAAACTATTGCCTTAATCCTGTTGAACTTATTATTTTTGTCTTATTCATGGTTAGACATACTTCTGTAACGGTTTTCCTTAAAAAGTAGTATATTTGATGATCATTGAGTAAAAGAAAGACCGAATACTTTTAGAGGCTTTAGATGATATTAGTCTTTTGCAGCTGGACATGATAAAAAGAGTTGAATTGCAGAGTTGTACTTTTCAGTCAGCTGTTTCACTTCTTCATCTCTCATCCACCTAAGAGAACTTTATTATAAAATGTTGCCTAAATGTCACAGTATTGTGGCGACACTGTCAAGTCAGTTGATTATTCTAAAACGTTGCCTAAATCCTGTTGACTTTCAAGAGTGTTCGGTTCGGTGATTAGTCAAGAGTGTTCGGTTGGCGACATGAATTAGGACAAAACTTGTTTTCTGTTCTTTCTTTTGTGCTCGTGACGTGAATGCTGCTCTGTTCAGATCTTTAAGTAGTTCTGATATGAAAGAAACAATTGTTATTTCTTGATTTTTAAGATATTTGTCGTCTTATTTGATGTTGCCAGTGGTTAAAGCAAGTAAACCATTGAAATCGTTATCTGAGAAACTAAACATTTTTGCTGAAAGTTGGTGTTTTTATCATACATGTTAACTTGGTCTATTTGGCTTTAAAGTGATCTCGTGTTTTTTTGTGTAATAACATGGAAGAGGTTCTTAAACAATGGAGACAAACCAAGGAGGGGCTTCAAGGCACTTAGTATTTTGCTCTTTTGGGATGTATATGCATAGAATGACAATGAAGTATTATGCATTATATATGTCATTCGCATTTTAGTAATGGAAGTATTTAATATCCGACTTAAGATATTCTGTTGGTGTTTGTAAAATACTATTGGATGCGTTTATATAATTTTGGTAATTACAATTGCTGAATTAAATAGGTTTCAGTGGTGACAAAATCTTATTATGCAATATAGAAGTTGCCACTGATTGTTTAATAGTTTTTGTAGCAATTATCATTGCCACTAAATGTCATTCTCCAGCAGCGAGCTCATAGTCGCCACTAGTGATTGAGTGTTTTTATGGCGACAACAGTTGCTACTAAAAGTAGCTCTCCAGTAGCGATAGGAGAATTGCTGGTAGTAGCTAATATATTTGTGGCGGCTTTAGTTGCTACTAAAAGCAACTCTCTAGTAGCGATTATAGAAGTGTAATACCTAAGAGCGGGTTCAAAGTTTTCGTTATTTTTAATTTGGAGCAAAAGGAAACTAAAGATAAATGAAAAAGAGACAAATATGCAGCACTTACATTATTGGCTATTTAAGTTGAAAAAAGTACATTGAAAATTAAACGTAAAGTACATTGGGTGAAGTTGCTATAATCTCTATCTCCTCTCTTCTAAATCAGCCATTTTGCAGACATGTTCATAAACCTAGCAGCAACTCTAAAACTGTTTGAACATCTTCTTTATAATTCTGCTCCCTTCGATCGAGGGATGTAAGTAATTAAGGGGCAGTGGGTGTGTCTAACTACTTAATTTAAAATTTTCTTTTACTATCAAATCACCTAAAAATAACTATATGTAGTTATACAAAAAAGTGAAATTGGTAAATAACCTTTGAAAATAAACGACTTACATAACAAGTTAAAATACACCAATAGCATAATCTTTACACTATTGGTGCCGTAATTTTATGCTTTTATACTAATTCACTCATTTATCGGTGCCGTAAAATAATAGTACACCCACTGACTTATAATTCACTCATTTATTGGTGCCCTAAATTTTCACCGGGAAATGGATTTTTATCATCATTTATAATGTTGAAATTAAAAAAATATCCCTTTTTATAATTTTTTTATGTGTAAAAAAACATATAAAACCATAAAATTAAAAATAAGTTTGTAAAAACCCAAAAAATCCTACCATAAATTCACTCCAATTCTCCTCATGTATGTTAGCAAACTTGAATTTCATTTCTATGTGATCTAACTTAAATAACGCATAAAATCTAGTATTTATCAGCATGAAAAACACTTGTATAATGTTCCTCTTCAAACGGGTTTATCACTCAAAATCAAACACTAATAAGGGGTTATCACTCAAAATCAAACACTAACAGGTATAAGAAGATATAGTGTTGGTATAAAAATTTAATAACACCTTAATACTTTGTTTGGTTATCAAATTTGGTATAAATTATCCCGAGATTAAAATTAATACCGGAATAACTTATAGTACCTTGTAGAAGGTGGGGCAATTAGTGCGGAGATAACTTATAGCTTTTTCTTAGAAATTATGCAATTATAATTTTTAATACATATCAAACAGTGGATAAAAAATAAAATCAGAACAAGCCGTATTCAAACCAAACTCCAAGTATACAGAGAACAAAGCTTTAATTAAGAAGGGAAGAAATGAAAGACCTTTATATATATTTTTAACAGTTAGCAGGAGAAGTGAGATTGCATTTAGGAGGAAGAGCCAAAGCAAGCTGAGGATCAATTCCAAGAGAAGGTAACAAGAGTGAATTCCTATAAGAACACAAGCACTGCAAATCTGCACCAGACAAGGCTTCACAGCAAGAAGCAGATGGCTCCACTGGATTTGGCTTTGTTACTGATGGCTTACACGCTGTGAGTCCATCTTCGTTCATGTTACACAAACTCAACCCATTTGTTATTTCTGCTATAACTACTAGTAGTAGTAGTGGTATTCCTATAACCACCCTACCCAACACCCCCACTTTGTTTCCTCTCATTGCCATGTTTGTTTTAGCTTTGGAGGTTAAATTCTTGAATTTATAAGCTGAAGATTTGAAGAGATTTTTGTGGGGGCAAAACAGTACAAAAGTTGTTACTGCATGCCTATTCCAATCAAGTTAGAGTTGGTTATATGAATTTTCACCGTTAATGTTGCTCTGTAGTTTAAGTCTATCTCAATCTAATATTTTATTGAAAATAAAGGAAAGAATTCTTTAGCACTAACGGGTTGTTTGCTTCGAAGACAAGTTATATTGGAATCATTTATGCTAAGATTAGTCATGTTGGAATTAGTTATTTTGGTATTATTTTATTGATTATCTGGTATGTTGTATTAATCCTGGAATTATCAATTTTATTGCTTAACTTATATCTAGAGATTATTATTTCACCCTTTGACAGGTATAAATTACCATAATACTATTTTTAATTATGTGATAACTTATCTCGGGATTAATAATCAAACAAGAAATAAAATAATACTAAATTTTTATTGCAAGATTATTTTGTTTATCCATCGTAGCAAACACCCCCTACAAGTTCTCTAGTGCTAGCTAGCAGCACATACACAAATTTGTAGCAAGACTACAAGACTTGTAACAAAATATACGATGGGAAGTACTAAATTTACTGACATGACTAGGTAAAACTTAATAATCAAAATTTCTTTTATTGTGCTATACTTTTCGCTGAATTTGCATAAATTATAATTCTTTTTGAGTCCGCCTCCTTTTGTACAGCACAGTACAGTGGAACACGGGGAGATAAAAGGGGAAAACGTACGGTGGAAAGAGCAGAACCATGAGTTAGAAGCCCGTGATCGTAAAGCAGTTTGTCATCATTCAATCAAATTCTTTCACTGCAGACTTCACGGGTGATGTTGGGACATATGGCTTTTATACATGCATGTATGATCCAAAAGGCTCTGCAATTGAAGCACATATCAACTTTTATAGGATATTGTTACACAAACATCCGCATCCAATTCGGTGTCTGATCACGCCTAACTCTACTCCTGAAAATGATAGTCATCGTTCTAAATATAATCCGATTTATAAGTTCGTAGTCGAATCTCACAAAAAATTAACCTACTAATCACAACTGCTAGTTTCGCAAGAATTCAAGTAATCAACTTCTAGAAATATTGAATAATGAGTTGAGTGTTTACTAACTAAAAAGCAAAGTAATTAAAAAGCTGTAATTTTATTACTAACAAAGCAGATGTTGTAGACAAGATTGAAAAGGTCTAGGGTTACGATTTTCCCTCTTATTGGAATCCTCCCTCCTACGTCTCCTATAAATTCGCCTAAATACTCTCTACCGATCGTGAGCACTTTAGATGTTGTAATTCTCTTCCGAGCAAATACAATAATTTACTAGACATATTCTTCCGAACTACGCTAGATGACACTAGTTTACCGCTCACTAAGATCGCACCAAAGGTTTCGTTATTCCTATCCCACCTTTAAACACTCTAGATTGATTCCTCATATACGTTAGGAGTGATTTTGCTCAACAACTACCTAAATATGTACCATTTTTCAAGTATACATACTAAATAGGCATCGTCGATTAAGGGCCCTTCAATCAACCACAATAATCACGTAGTTGAACAAGTAGAAAAAATCCAATGGCAAATTTATATTAAACGCAACAAAAATTCATCCTCCAAGAGGTTCATCAAACCCTAGAATAAAGAGTTTAGCTACTCATAATTGTTTTCACAACTACAATATAAGAATTCATCACCAATAATAGAAAAAGGGAAGAATAAAGACAAAAAATTATTTCTGAATCTTCCGTCTTGCTCCTTGTTTGTTCTTGCCTTCAAAGATGTTATGTAACCCTTAAAAAGTCATTCTTTGATGTATTTATATCACTTAGGGTGGCTAAGGGGCGGAATTTTCCAGTCCAACTTTGACTGGGAGAAGCTGGAATCCGCGTTTGCCTTCGCGCGTCGCGAGCCCTTTGACGCGGATTCAGCTTTTGAAGTTCTTCCATTTCGTGAAGTGATCTGTGCCTTTGCTTCGCTTTCTTGTTTTGTGCCTTCACTTTTCTCCTTTTTCACGTCCGTTTTCGTTAGACGAGCTCCCATCCTTCAATTTTTTCTACTTTTTTGCAATAAATTGATTTCGTTTGCTCCATTATCATTCAAGCTCACTCCTACAAATAAGAAATACATGATGAGTATAATTCACTTTAAATATCATGTAATCTCCTGCAACTCACACGACAAATGAGATGAAAATACACTCAAAATCATAAACTTTTGACAATTTATCAGTGTCCTTTGGAATTTATGTAGTATTAATTTGTTTTGGTTTAGTAGTTTCTTTTTCCAAACAAACTTAGGAAAGTTATGTCTGGGGGGCAGTTTTTGTTTTACTGAAAAACCTAAGTATCTCGTAGTGCTTTTTATTTCTATAAAAATGTTTATATGTGGCTGTTTTTAGTTGTTGACAAAAAATCTGTAATAATATGATATTACACTCCTGACAAAAGATATAAAACATGCATTACGCATTACTCGCATGATCTGCAACCTCATTCATGAAAAAAGATCTTCTCATCTCCTCTCAGCTGCTCACACTTGCATGAGGTTGTTTCACCTGAAAGCTAAAACTTCATGCTAATGTAGCATGAAGTTGTTTCAAGTTGAAGCTAAATATAGCATGAAGTTGTATCACATTAAAGCTAAAATTTCATGCTAATGCATGTTGAAGTTATTTAACTTGTAGTCTACAGTTTTGTCATGAGTTTTATTCGAAACTTCATTCTCGACATGCTGAAGTTATTTAGTTCATTTGTTAAAACTTCATACTAAACATGCTTAAGTTTTTTTTAGTTCATTTGCGAAAACTTCAGACTAAACATGCTTAAGTTTTTTTTAGTTCATTTGTTAAAATTTTAGACTAAACATGCTTAAGTTCTTGTCTTGCAGTATGTAATTTTCTAATGAGTTTTTGCTAATGCATGCTGAAGTTATTCAGTTCATTTGCTAAACCTTCAAACTAAACATGCTTAAGTTTTTTAGTTCATTTGCAGAAACTTGAGACTAAACATGCTTAAGTTTTTTAGTTCATTTGCTAAACTTTCACACTAAAAATGCTTAAATTTTTTAGTTAATTTGCTAAAACTTCATAAAACATGCTTAAGGTTTTGTCTTACAGTATGTAATCTTCTAATAAGTTTTTGCTAATGCATGCTGAAGTTATTTAGTTCATTTGCTAAAACTTCACACCAAAATATGCTGAAGTTTTATCTTGCAACCTACAATTTTGTCGTGGAGTTTTATCCGAAACTTCAGTCTAAACAAGCTGAAGTTTTTTAGTTCATTTTCTAAAAATTCAGACTAAACATGCTTAAGTTTTTGTTTTGCAGTATGTAATTTTCTAATGAGTTTTTTCTAATGCATGCTGAAGTTATTTAGTTCATTTGCTAAAACTCCATACCAAAACATGCTAAAGTTTTGTCCTACAGTCTACAGTTTTGTCAGTAGTCTTTTATTAAAGAAGGGCAAAATCGCCTTTTTAAAATGTTTTTAACAAAAAAATGGGTACGAATGCAAATGAAAAAACAAAATGGTATAATTTAAAAAGAGGCGACCAAATAGGTTACCCCATGCAATTTTTACAAATAAAAGACTAGCCACACTTATCCTTGCACAAAATACAAAATTACATAAATTGCTAAGATGGGCCATCTTCCGTCATTTCTGTTTGGGCCTTGTGTGTATCATGTGGTAAAAATTGCGTAGGGTAGCCACTATTTAAAGTGGTATTAACTTTTTATCCACTATTTTTAATGCTGCGCAAAAGTAGCCACTAGTCTATTAAAATTAATATGAAAAGACGGTGTTACCCTTTCTTCAATCTCTTTTCCTTCCCAAAAGAGTAGTTCATATTCATGCGGCTCCAAATAGCCTTGCAACTGAAGGTTACGTTCTGAAAAGCAAAAAAAATATCATGGGGAAAAATAAACTAATTAAGAGACCCAAGTTCAATAAGCAGTACCTTAACCTTTCTTGGATTGTCATTGCAGTATTTTGGTACAATTAAGGAGTTTGTCTGATTTGTATATTATGCTCAGTAGGCTGGGGGAAATCACATTTTCTCTGCAACATGGTGGATGTTGCAGAGATCCTATCTTTGCTATAACACAGATTGGTTTATTGAAGTGCATCCTGATCCTATTCCTCCTAAGCCTTCCACCTAACTATTATTTTAACTTCAAAAGTTAAAGGCACTTGGTCATGAACTTAGAATTACAAGTTCAAAAGTTAAGGACACTTGGTCCTGAACTTAGACTAACAAGCTCAAAAATTAAGGACAATAGGTTCTGAACTTACAGTTACAAGTTCAAAAGTTAAGGACAATAGGTCCCGAACTTAGACTAATAAGCTCAAAAGTTAAGGACATTTGGTCCTGAAGTTACGGTTACAAGTTCAAAGGTTATGGACACTTGGTCCTGAACTTAGACTAACAAGCTCAAAAGTTAAGGATAATAGGTCCTGAACTTAGACTTACAAGTTCAAAAGTAAGGACAAGTAGTCCTTAACTTAGAGTTACAAGCACGGAAATTAAGGACACGTGGTCTTGAACTTCGAGTTCCAAGTTCAAAAGTTAAGGACATGTAGTCCTGAAGTCCTGAACTTAGAGTTACACGTACAAAAGTTAAGGACATGTAGTCTTGAACTTAGAGTTCAAAAGTTAAGGACACTTGGTCCTGAACTTTTATGAGCAAAAGGGTGTTTTTGTCCGAGCAGGTAAACTTTATTAAAGCAGTGACTAAAGACTAAAGACATTTTAGACAGTGACTTAAAAGTAAATACATGTGTTATTAGTGGCTAATCGTGCACTTCTCCTATCATGTGTATCAGTTATTCCAACATCTTGGACTTTTCTTGACATGTTTGCTACGTCTTAGGCTCTCTTCTCCCGTAAATTTTATCCCTTGATCAATCATCATATGAGGAGTAGATTTGTCTGCATTTTATTTTAGTTTTTGCCTGGGTCAACCTTTTCTTCATCTTCACACTCATCGCAGACCCAATAGCTAAATTCTTTAAATTTCACTTTTTCAAGGCAGTAGCGATGCACACAAAATTTAGATATATCATAACCTTTGATTTTTCTGGCACATAATTGACGTCCATACGGTCTACTTAATTAAAATAATAAACTAAATTAATTTGAATTATCAAGATCAATGTTATAGACCACAAATACAAACTAGGTGATTAGTACAAACAGAATGCAGATTATAAGGACAAATTTGAAGTATTCAAAATCCTCACTGGTCAAATACAGAAAAAACAATTATTAACCTTAATTAAAATTTGTGGATGTGATTTTCCGAAATAGATCATGTATTCGGTAAGTTATTAATTTATATATTTATTAGGTCTAATTTTGAATTCTAAAATCTAAATTGCAAAAAGTTAGTAATAATTTTCAAGCTTTCCATATTCTTCTGTTTGGATATTTCCGTTCCTCTAAAGTTGTTAAAAATAGCTAAAAGGTCAAAATAAATAAATAAATAAATAATTCAAAAGTAACTGTAGTTAATATCAATTATTTTTTTCTTTCCCAACCGTTAGTATGATTCCATTTGTAGCAAGATTATAGTACAAATCTTATAAGGCTGGATTTTACGCATGAATATGTGTTAAATTGTAATTCACAAAAAAATTCATAGATGTCGTCTCCCTCCTCAAACGGACTATGAAATAAGCTCGTCCATGAACGAGTTAAAATGATGAGTCAAATAATTTAATTATCAAGATTAGTGTTATAGATTACCAAATAGGAAAGTGAGTCTATCAACAAATGAATGTACACTACAAGAAAATGGAATTATTACGAAGGTTATTTTTAAATATAATGGCGGTTCCCAACCGCCATAATACACATTAACAACAGCTACACAAAGCGCTACAATTTCGTCCACTAAAATTATATTATGGCAATTTTCATAAATCCGTCGTAATGTTAATAAAAACCGCCATATTATAATGTGGTTAATATGGCCCTTTTGTGTTGCTTATTATGGCGGCTCCAAATCGCTCTAATTTCATACAAAATTGCAGTTAGCAATTCCGTAATGCTTATAATTTATTTTTTCACATTTACAATCTTATTCACTGAAAGATATTGCATTGAAACACTTCATAATAATTTTAACCCAATATAGAAGATTAAATAAGTAAAATATTTATTATATAAAACACAATTATACCAAAATTACATCGTCAAAATATTAATATTTTAAAGAGTATTTCAACAATAATATCCAAAAGATTCATAGTTGATCCTATAAAATAATCACTAATTCATAGTGGAACGATCATCATTGTTACTTTCATCTAAAGATTTTTTTGGTTCAACCGGTGACGGTGCACCACTTTCCAAATCTGGTGTCTGAAGAAAAAAAAAGAGAAAAGAGTACGGTCAATAAGCACATAACTAAAATTTTAATGTAGCAAGAGAACTTATGATTTAAGTATGGAAATTTAATTCTAGAAAGTTTGTCTATCAATCATTAGTGAAAACACTAATCACCGACAAATTGATTAACAAACTCTAATGACAGATTTACACTGATAAGAGGTAACTTTACACAAAAAAATTATCAATCTTCCTTTAAAAAGAGAAATATGCTCAAAAGAAAGGGCAAAATTAAAGTGACACGAGCTATACTTATCAAACTTTTACAGTCCATGACTATCCAATAGCTTCACCACTGCTTTTTGATCCCTCGGTTACTTATCAAACCCATATATAATATTTAGGTTAATATTAGCATCAGCAATTACTTAAAATATCAAAATTCAATTGAAATACCAGACAAAGCAACAAAAATTTAAAGAAATACGAAACTAATTAAACAGAAAAATAACAATAAAAACAGAATACCAAAATAACCTCTAGAATCACGAATCGGACGTCAAAATATATGAAAATCATAATGAACTTCAAGAACTTCTAGAATCACAACCGAGCGTTTGAACCATATCAAATCAACTCCAAATGATACCAAATTTTGCAGGCAAGTTCTAAATGAAGAAACGGACCTATTCCAAGTTCCGAAACTACAATTCGGACCCGATAGCCTTAAAGTCAAACCATGGTCAAACTTAGAAAAATTCTAAACCTTTACATTGTCAACTTTCGCCAAATGATACCGAAACCCTTTAGAAAGATCCAAATGAAATTCCGGGCATATGTCCAAGTCCAGAATCATCGTCCGGACCTACTGGAACCGTCAAAACTCCGATCCGAGGTCAAATACTCAAAAGTCAACCCTTGATTAATTCCTTCAATTTCAAGCTTCTCAAATGAGAGTCACTCCTGAAAATCCTTTTCGAACCTCTCAACAACCCGAACCGACGATGCACGCAAGTCATAATATACTGCGTGAATCTACTCATGACCTCAAACTGCCGAGCCGGACGCAGTTGCCCAAAACGACCAGTCGGGTCGTTACATAACTGTATCAAATATTATGGGTTTTATATTATTCCGCATTTTCAGTTTTAACTTCTATTTAGCTTAAATTGATTCTGTTATTGAAATCGACTAAGGTTGGCTTAAAGACTCTTCTAAAGTTGGCTTGCCTAGCAAGTGAAATGTTAGACGCCATCACGGTCCTGAAAGTGAGAATTCCGGATCATGACAACTGTTAGAGCCGGTTCGGACCAAAACTTAAAAAAATTGCTTAGTTTGACAGGTATGTTTTACCAAATTGAATTATAAAGAAAATATTTTGGATAATAGCAGTTTTTGTTTGACCAAATTATTTGAAAAGCGCTTTTCTTGGTATTGTTGGTTGGGCGAAAGTTCGTAATAGTTCAAAAATATAAATACATCGAATTTATAAATTGGATGGGCGAAAGTTTATAAATTGGTGAACCCAAAAGTTTTACTAATTTGTAAGAGAAAAAAGACTTCGTACAAACAAGGTGTTGTGGATTGTGAAACAGAAAGAAGACCTCACACAACTGGACGCACAAATTATCGTCAAAAGAGTATTTTGAGTCAATAAATTTGTGTTCAAGACTGTAATAGAATACAAAAATTAACAAAACTAAGTATACATATTTTCAAATTAATAACATATTTTTGCATCAATTTTCATTTACGTTTTTTTGAGGGTCAAAATTTACTAGCGTTTGGTGCTTATACTAAATCAATAAATATACAGACACACGCCTTTATATATATATATATATATATCATTAAATTATATAATTCTCATCTTAATTGATAATTTAACTATAGTAAATAATTATAATTTGATGTAAGCCTTGTATATGTGGTACGGGTAATTTCTTAAAATCATTTTAGAGTCCATATAGTATCAATGCAATAATCAATATGATAATTTCTAGAGAGGTGCCTACCGACATAGACTAACCTCAACTCAGTTTCCATCAATGTGAAAGTAAGGCATATACTACTACAACTCACCTTCGCCAAATTCAAAATTTGTCAATCCATAAATCGCCCGCCCAAACGCACACCATCTCATCTCCTAAGTTTGAAATACTATTTCTTTTTTCATCTATCTCTGGTTTCAAGCTCTTTCAGCAATACCCATACCCTAGCTAGGGATTCTAAATCATCAATTTCCCATTGTTTGAGATTTATTTTCAATTCCCCATTTCTCTATGGCAAACTCCGATTCTACTCCAGTTGTTCCTGCTGCTGCCCCTCTCTCTGCAGTACATTCTTTAACGCTGTAGTTTAATATGTGAATGGGGTTCTCTTGTTTTCTTAATTTTCTGTTTGTTTAGCATCAAAATTGTGTTTTGTTCTATTAGATTACTTTTTGAACTGGGTATTTTTTGATTTGCTGTCTTCTTTACACTTATTTGTTTGATATGCTAAACGGGTCTTTTTTTAACTTTCGGATTTTGATCGATTAGCATTAAAATGGTGTCTTTTTCACATGGGGTTGTTTCTTTACTTTGAAATATAAACTGGGTGTTTTGCCAATTGGATTTTTTTTAGCCTCTGGTTTTATATACGAAATGGATTTTTTTTTCTCGAGGAATTTATGCTGACTTTGCATAAAAATGGGTTTTTTTTTCCTCGAGGATTTTGTGTTGATTTTGCATAAAAATGGTGTTTTTTTCATGGGGTTGCTTTGTTAGTTTGAATTGGGTATTTACCTAATTGGATTTTTCTTGTTCTATTGGCAGAGAAAAGAGAATGTGACACCGGCTAGCTCTAAAATTGCGGTACTTTTTCATGTTCTATTAATATAGAATTTTTGGGGTTTGGTTATTGATTTCTGTAAACTTTATAATTGAGGATTTTGGTTATTTTTGTTGGATAGGAATTGACAGAATCAAGGCAAGAGCTGCTCACTAGGATTCAGAGCTTGAAAACAGTAAGCTGATATTTATAGCATCTGTAAAAATCTATGCTTATTTTGTTGCTATTAATGGTATTTTACTAGTGGCTTCTTTGATGTGCAGGATCTTCAAAGCTGGAGATCAAAGTTGGATGGCCAAGTAAAGGTCTATCGTGATGTAAGTACATCCTTCTTTCATTTCCATTAGTTGTAAATGAATTTAACAGACTAGTTTGAACTTGCAATGTACTGATGATGCATGTTTCGGCAAATTGTGAGGTATGACTTTCGAGTAGGTGAGCGGCGATAGTTTGTTTATTGGTTGGTGTTCTCTAATCTATGTGAAGCTTAATATGTATCTTCTTGGATATAGAAAAGCTGTGGTGACTAGTTTTGGCAAATACCATTTGAGGATAGTGTCATCAATGTAAATCTTTCATTTGACATTCTTAATGAATTCTGGTTGAAAAGGTAACTTTAGAATTAAAAATGGATGGATTTCAGCCAGCTTTCAAAATATGTTTGTTCTTGGATAGCTAAAACATCTGTAGCGTCTTCCTGGAAACGCAAGATGATTGGATCAGCAGTTGCATCTAGGAATATCAATGTGAGACGAATTTTTTAAAGGGGAGAAAGCACGGGCCAGGAGAAAGGTCAATATAACCAAAGTACAAGGACATAAGATATTACCAGTTGGTGAAATTTCCTAATGATCAAACCAAAAACTTTACCCTTTTCTTGTGCAAGTGATATATTTGATTAGAATCTTGAGATTGGGAGAACATCATTATTTTTCTTAACTTTTTGTTCCGAGTAGGATTTTTTTTTCCATGTGATGTGTGCTTGACGAATACAAAGATCTGCATGACAGATTGGAGAAGGCTCCTTTCAAATAACATTTTATCTTCTGGAAGCCTTGTACTTCTTAATCTTATCCAGCCATTTAGAAGTTTCTGTTTTTCTTTTTTTATTTTCAATCAGGAATTGTCGGAGCTCAAGAAATCGCTGAATGTTGAAGTGGACCAACTGAGATCCGTGAGCAGTGTTCCAGTCTTTATGTTTTCATGATCTTTTGAGATTCAGTTGAGTATTTAATATATTACTATATAAATTTTTTGAACCAGGAATTTCAAGAGTTAAAAACAACTCTTCAACAACAGCAGGAAGATGTCACTGCCAGCTTAAGAAACTTAGGGGTGAGCTGTCTTGTGTGTTGTAATTCTTTGCATTTGGAAATTATCTGATATCCACTCTGTATCAGCCTTAATGACATTATATTTCCTTGCATTTATATGCCAATGCTTGATCAAACATAGATTTTAACACGTTAAATTTGACTGATGTGTAATACTTGTAGAAGTTGAAGAGAAATATTATTAAAGTAACAATTGAAAAGTGTAGCTCCAAAGGGAAAATGTGTCATCAGAGTTTAGAATATGAGTTCTTGAAATCAGTGAAAAAGTTATATGACAATATTATTGGTGAAAAGGTGTCAAAATTTGGAATGACCTAAAATGGAATGTGTGCCTTATAAAATTGGACGAAGAGCAATTATTTTGCTTCAGATTGCAAGGGAATTCTGATTTTTGTTTGTGTTGAACTCCCTACAGCTTCAGGATGTCTCAGAAGAAACAAAAGAGGCAGAAGATGCCAAGCTTGATAACAATGAAGAGAAGACTCAGGATTTGCCAAAGGACAGTGGTAAAGACACTGAGCAGTAGACTGAATTATGTGCATCCTTTCCCTATACTCATCTTCTCCGATGAGATAAGCTTGGGCGGCTTCTGTGCTAGGTTAACAAGTGTTCTATTTTCATCTGTATGAGATCAAGTCTTTCATTGAAGTAGGTTTGATGGATGACTTCTCTTTTTTCTAGCTGTTAATTTAAGCATTTTACTTTTACTGCTAATGACTTGCATATTTTATGAGGTGAAATGTTTCACATGCCCTCCACTGGCTAGCTATGCTACTTTTCTCTTATCTTGAGCTTTTCTTGAACTGAAACCTTACTCTTAACCTATGTTGCTTGGACTCTCCGAAAATGTGGCCGGATACATGTCGGATCTTCCAAAAGTAGTTCATTTTTTAAGGATCCGACACGGGTACATCTATATTTTGGAGGGCCTGCGCAACATAGCTCTTAACTCCCTCGCTTCTTGATCTAGTATGTAAGAACCTAATTAAGTAACCAGAGTATCTTGCAGCGAGTGCCCGATGTTCATATTGGTACCTAACATTTAATCTGAGAGTGCTTAAGAAGCATACGAGGAATATCTTGAATTACAGTGTCCCAACAATCTTATAGTTAACCCTTGAACTTCCTGCTCTTTTTCTACTCTCGGCAATCAAGATCCAACTGTGTCTGGTCACTGAGAAGCCCACAAAAGTTCTTGGGGGTAAACTTTTATACTTTCTTCATTGCACTTGACATGAGGAACCATGGTTTAGGTTATCATTCTTGAGAAATATCAGAATTTGATGTTTGAGTCGGAACTTAGACTATTTACTTCAGGATGCAAAACCTAAAGAACATGATAACAGAGCTGCAAGTCCTGTCAAATTCTTTATGATTCTTGGAGGTTTAAATTAGACTCCATGTTCAAGGATGAGATATAACCATTTATGCATTGATCATCAGTTAGTTTACCTCTGCAGCCAGAAAGTGAAAATTTGCTTAGGTTCTGTTCTGTCTGAGGGAAAAGCTTGAAAATGAGGGTGTTCACTTTCTCTTATTTTCTCACCAATTAATTACATTTTTCTACCTTTACAATGTAGGGGTAAGGTTTGCATACACATTAACCTCCTCAGACCCCACTTGTGCGATTACATTTTTGTTAGTTGTTGTCGTCTTACCAATTAATCACATATATGAAGCAATTTTAGAGAGGCCAAAATAAAAGCCCATGGGGTCGCTTTTGTAATTTATATTGGATGGTTTAGTGTTTTGATGATTCGTACCTTATTGACAGCAATATATGTATTTATTATCCTTCTCAATTTGCTTCTCCCAGTCGATGTTTCATCATTTCATTCCTAATATCCAGAAAGAACAACTCTATGCAAAAAAATTAAGAGTCTGATGAAACTTTTAGTGCAAGCTTTAATAATTGGATGTGTATCATACAATAAAATGGATTTGAGTTATATGTACTGATAATTAGAAAGAATTTATATACTATTAGTCTTGTTTAGTTTCTTATAGTAGCTTACTTACCTTCTTTCCAAAGTTTCCAACTTATGCTAACTGTGGATAATTACATGTATTTTTTTTTTGAAAGAAAAACATATTTCAAAATAATCGAAATTTAAAAATTTGGCCATACAGGCTGCAAATATAATTTAACTATAGTTGTGTCCCTTTACTAATAACCACTAAATAAACAATGAACTGTTGTATCTAATAACAGTGATCCCTTAACTTATGACGTACAACCACAATCCATTTCCTCGTAGCCAACCGAAGAAATTACTAACTGGAATTAGCTAATGAGGTTGTGTTTGAGCATAATTACACGAAAGATTTTGAGGCAGAAAGAAGAAATTGAAAGACAATTCCAAGAGGTTACACATATAGAGGAGCAAACAAATTTAACAAAACAGGTGACACAAACTCTTAATCAGCTCAACATTGAGTATATCAAAATCGTTTAAAACTCAACCCAGGCGGAAAACTACAAGAAAATCATACGATAAATTTTACAAATGATCATAGTTACTTTTTTTTTTCTTTTTCATAAAATTAAAATTATGTTTTTCGGTTGATTTTTGTGCAATTTAGGACCTGTTTGACCATAGATTTTGCCAAAATAAACTTGGGGTTTATTTGGCAAACACTTGTTTGGTTATAGAATTTGTCTATATTTTGGCAAAATTCCAAATCTCAAATCCAGGGCCAAATCCCTAAGGACCCGTTTGGCCATGAGGTTTGCCAAAATAAATGTGGAATTTATTTGGTAAACTCATATTTGGCCATAAATTTTGCCCGCATTTTGACAAAATTCCAAATCTCAATTTCAAATCCCAAAATCACACCAATTGCTGATTTTGGGTCAAAATCCCAAAATTTTGGGAAATTTATAAATGTTTTCCAAAATAAAGTTGGGAAATATGTTTTGAAAACGTATGTCCAAACACAATTTCATCTTCAAACCAAACTTCACCAAAATCAGATTTTTCAAAATAAATTTGGGAATCTATGGCCAAACGCTACCTAATAATACACATATTTTTCCAAAATAAATTTGAAAAATATTTTTTGAAAACGTATGCCCAAATACATTTTTATCTTCAAGCCAAACTTCATCCAAAATAGATTTTTCAAAATAAATTTGGGAATCTATAGCTAAACGCTAACTTAGTGAAAATTTATGGTCAAGTATCGCGCTAGGCCTAGTACGCTGTTTTTTCTTATTTCTTAGTAAATAAATTTCGACCTTTTAAAAAAAAAGAAATTGTCTTTTTCAGATGTCATCACGCTTACTACATATATTCACATATAGTTAGTTTTTAACTGATTCTTCACAGAAAAAACTAAACCCCAAATAAAAAGAAAAAAGCAACAAAGGGATTCTTGTATAGATTACTGCATGCAACCCTAAAAGTAGCAGTAATTCAAAGCATATAGTAAGTGCATGGTAGCATGCAGGCCCAGAAGCATCTTATGTCACTTTCTATCTTCCTTTCACTCTCATCTCTTAAATTCTTTTTATCAATATACTTTATACAAACAATATTTCTGATATTCCATTTCCTATCTGCAGCGTTACTTTCTCTACCCCTTTTACTAATCTCTCCTTCTTATGGCCTCCTCTTCTTCTGCTGCACCTCCACCTGAAGAACAACAACCACCACAGCTTCCGCCCCTTCACTACACGGTCCTCTTTTTACCTATTTAATAATCTGTTTTTCTTTTTTTGAATAAAAAGTTTTGCTTTTGTTCTCTTTTTTCTTTTTTGGGGCTTAATCTGGTACGTTTTGTTTTTGCAGACATGGGTTTTGAAAGTTTCTATCCACTGTCCAGGTTGCAAGAGAAAAGTCAAGAAAGTCTTGCAAAGCATCGAAGGTTCTCTTCTTCTCTTCTAATCTTGCTTTTGTTCTTTTAACTCTCTTCTATTTCTAGTCTCTTTAATTTTTAGTTTGTATATATGTCTAATAAAAATGATTAATTAATTAATGGACAATCATATCTATTTCTTGATTCACTCAAAAAGGTGAATATGTACTCAAGTTAGATATATATTAAGCATCATTTGTTACCATAGGAGTATTTATATTAACATAATGAGAATGTATATGAACAATGGTACAGCCAAGATATATATCTAATAAGGGGTTTCAAAAAAAGATGCAAATCGTCACATTTAGTATTTTTGAACCACTTTTGTCACTACATCAAAAAACTAAATCATTTTTTTTTTAAATTTTAAAGAGATTCAAAAATATATATATATACAAGAAAATTTATTTTTACCTTGTTGTACAGTATAATTTTCGGATGAAAAGAATTCTTACGTGAGGTTATAAGTAATAATTATGGGTGTTTTGTTTTTTTATTTATTTTGCAGGTGTTTATACAATAGATATTGATCCACAGATGCAAAGAGTCATAGTAACTGGAAATGTTGATGCAGAGACTTTGATAAAGAAGCTAGTGAAGAATGGAAGGAGTGCTGAGTTATGGCCAACGCCAAAGCCTACAGTAAAAGAGAAGAAACCGAAGCAAAACGAAAACAGTGACGACGATGATGAACAAGAAGAAGATGGTGAAAATAATGAAAAAACAGCTGAAAATTCCGAAGCAAATATGAGCAATAATGGTCCTCAAAGACATGGTGTGAGATTTGGTGGGGTTGAAACTATTACGTTGGATGTAAAAGACATAAGACAAAATGACAGGTCGGCGCCGGAGAGTGTTGCCGCCGTTGAGAGGTACCCGGCAGCGGAACAAAAGGCCGGCGGGGGCGGAGGTGGTGGAGGACAAGGTGGTGCTAAGAAGAAGAAGAAAAAGAAAAAGAAGAAGAGTGGGAATAGTAGCACAAATGCGAATGCAGGGTCTAATAGTGCACCGCCAAGCAGTGAATTAGAAGTTGCAAAACCGGGTCCCGGTCAAGTGATTGATCAAGCAAATCCAGGCCATCCATTTCAGCATCCCTATTCTAACCCGTACGATCAGAATCAACCGGGTTATTGTGTTCCTCATCAGAGTTATGTAGTGAGTTACAATGCGGCACATCCTACCATAAGCGCTGCACCATCATGTTACTATGTTCCATCCTCACCGTACATGCAGTCTGATTTATACTCGACGCAATCTGCGCCGTTGGAGTCTTTTGAGATCTTGAGTGATGAGAACCCTCATGCCTGCTATATCATGTGATCATACTGCTGAAGATAATGTGGCATATTGAGATAGTATGAGAATTTTGGCAAGAATTAGAACTTCATTTGCAGTTGCATTTTACTTAAATTTAGATTTAGAATGTATGTAACAGGATCGTGCCATTTCTGAATTTAGACGTTAGATTTATGACTAATAAACATATTGTAGAATGTAATATGCTACGTCTAATATGTAGTAATTACATAATACTACTACTACTACTACTACTACTACTTCAGGACTAAGTATTCTGAATTTCTCTATACGAAATTTTTGAGCTGCTAATTTTGAATTCACGACTTAATGCCCTAAATTTTGGAGCTGCTAATTAATTTGAAAGTGTTCTGAATTGCAGAACTGCTAATTTAAAATTTATGATAGATTTGAATTTATGGACACAATTTTTGAACTTTAGGACACGATGTCCTGAAGTTTGAACATTGAAGTTTAAACTGCAGGACGTCTGAAATTTAAGCGAATTATCTAATCTGTAAATATATTATAAAATATGAATATATTTTTAACATCACGCTTAAACGTGGCTATATGATATAACTGTAGGCTTAAGTTATATCCACTATCAACATAAAGATTTTTTTACATTATCAAGTTAGTTAAAGGATATCTAGTCACATGTAAGCCTCTTTAAATTATGATTCTTGTAATCTTGAAAATAAGACAAGGTATCTACTATAATAGATAAAAATACGTGAAAGTATAATTTTTTTTATACTGATCATCGATGTATATAACTTAAACTCATACTAAATTGAATGAGAACTTAGCAATAAATTCTTCATTGTATGCAAGTTGAGAACTAGCAACACAAAATGGAGGGAATATTTTGATTTGTTTCAAAAGCCAAAACTCGTGTCGACGTAGTTCAACGATTATGAGAGGAAGATGATGGTTGCCCGCTGGTGACCCGAAAGAGGGGAAGTGCTGAGGCTTCCATGAGAGTCCAACCGGTGGAGCTCGAGGCGACCCCATCCCCCATCTCGAAGCGAGGACATTTCGGAGGAGGGTCCGAGCAAAGTCCTCGAGCAATCGGGTGGTGAGGATTCCCCTCGCCGTGATAATCAGTCGGTGGGTGTGCCTGAACGATCTAGCCCCGAGGCCCTTCAGAGAGAAGATAATGTCCCAAGTGGTTCACTTGGGATAATCAATATTGGTGACTCGCTGCTTGGACCTTCATTCTCCGAGGGGCAGTTTCAAGATGCTCGGGCCATGTGTTCTCCCGACGAAGGGAATGACATATTCCGGGACTGCTTCACCGGAGTCGACGATGATCCCGAGCCAGACGCATCGTTCGTATTCGACGAGGCTCAGCAGTTTCTGAAGCAAGTAATTTCAATTTCTTCGTATTTACACTTGCATTTAGTCCATATTTTTTCAAGCCTGACTCTTTTCTTTGTGTATAGGCCATGGTGCTTCACCAGGAAGCATCTTTGAAATCCAGGGCCGAGCTATCCCGATGCGAGGTTGAGCTCAAGAAGCTCGTAGAGGAGAGGGATGGCCTCAAACTTCTCTACGTCCAAAAGGAAGAGGAGATCATGATCATTCGATCTGAACTCACAAGAGCTCATCGATATCAGACCGAACTTATTGAACGGGTAACAAAATTTCTTGAGGGCTCTTCATATGTTAATTCGATTTTGGAAACTAATACTTTGGTTTTGCAGATTCAGCAGAAGGGCAAGCTGGTGGAGCAGCTTCGAGAGGAGGCCAAAATAAAGGAGGTCGAAACTCTGGGATGGAGACAACATATGGAGCGTCTTAACTCGGAGAGGGATATGTTTCGGGCCCATCTGAATTCATTCGAGAGCCAACTCCAAGTTGTGAGGGAGGAAAGCTTGGCCCGAGCCCGAAAGATTGAAGAGCTCGAGGCTAAGCAGGCCGTTGAGCTTTCTAAGGCTAAGTCTGAGGCAGAGGCGCTTGGTGGCCTCTTACCGAGCTGATTCTGAGGCTGCCAATCTTCGGGCATAGGAGATCTCCGCTACTGCTGAAATTATATTATCATGTGTTGTCGATCATGCTAGGCGGCAATCTCGGAGAGTGGCTCTTGAGGAAGTGCACGCTCGTGGCTTCGACCTCTCAGGTGATATCGAAGATTCCAAAATTGTGGAGGCTGAGGCCGCAACCTTGCTTTCTGATGAAGAGGATACAACCAGTGGGTCCGAGAGCGGAGAGGGTGAGGATGAGGCTGCCGAAGAAGCGACTCCCGAAGATGTGGTTCTCGAGGATGTGGCTCCCGGGGTAGACTAGGCCTTTAGTATTTTCTTTTTTGTATCATTTTTGTGTAAGGCCCTGATTGGCCTTTTGTACAAACTATTCAATATAATAGAAAACTTCTCTTCGAATGCCTTCATATATTTCAAGTTTAGATATGCTTTCTGTCTTTATTGAAAATGTTGAAAGTTCTTATTGCCGTAATCTTACTAACTTCAGTTCGAAGCCAAAGTAAACCCTTAAATTTTTTGTTTATACGAGGGTAAGTCCCCGAGTTCGAAAATTCGTTCGAGACTTTATCTCGGGGGTGGCTTGGTCGAACTCATAGGTGAGTTATCTTTAAAACCAAGTTCAAATGGGTCTTGAACTTTAGAATAAAGTAAACCTTTAGGTTTTTATCAAATGATAGGTAAGTTTCGAGCTCACAGTAATATACCCCTTAGGGTTTTTTGACGAATCCTCGGGCTTTATTTGAGCTCGGAATAGCGGAACTTTTGGGTCCGAATCGAATGAGAACGAAGTCTCAAACTCTAATTGTATCTACCCTTAGGATCTTTAGATTGGCCCTTAGGCTCTTTAGATTGGGCCGATTCGTCCTCCAAAAATGGCTATTATTTTCCCTTTTTCGGCTAAAAGACTTAGTGAAAATTTCTTTATGCCTTAGCATATGCTTTTTATATCCATTGGGTTTTTTGAGGGTCGATGATCGGGACCCTATATTTTTTATGTCTTAACGTGTTTGTGTTAAGATAATTCGATACCCCTCAAGTTTTTTTTTCGAAGGCCGATATTATCGAAGCCTTTCAATTATTCGAGGGCTGATTTTATCGAAGTACTTTTTTATTTGCTTTGCTTAAGGTAGCCTTATTTAACCGGTATTTTAAAGTATTTTAAGGCTTTTCATTTATAGTGGAAGTTGGATGTCTCCGAGCCGAGTTATTTTGGTCGTAGCCTTTAATATGGTTGTAGCCTTTAATGTGGTCGTAGCCTTCGGGTATGTCTTTTGGAATTATTTTCCGATAACATTTCGAAGTTTGAAATGTTAGTCCTAGAGTATGGTGGCCTTGGCCTATATATCGAGGGGTGCCTATTTGAGGTCTTATGATTTCGAACTTAGATAGATCGAGTGTGCAGTCCCCGAGTGTTTGAAATATGATTGTACTTGGCTCTTGAGCCATTTTTCACAAGTGTTAGTTTTGCACGATAGATCATAATCATAAGTACACAATTCATATAGTAGAGAATTTACTTCGAAACACGAGATGTTTGAGAAAAGAGAATGCTTCTTTGAATAATTTATACATGCGTACATATTTTTTTGTCGGGACTCGGTAAATCTATATGGACACGGTTCATTCGACTGTTTGGCCCATTACAAAATTTACAAAAATTTTCCTATCGAGACCCATTGACAGGAGTTACATTTCTCGAACACATAACATCCGAGGGTGATGCCCCCCAGTATTCGAGGTTGATTGCAAAGAAGCCCTGGATACTGTTGAACTATCCTCAGGTAGCACATAATTGTTGCCTCGTTAAAAACCTTGCCGGAAAAACCCATTTGGGATAAAAACCGGTCTAAGGGAAAAAGAGTGCAGCGCATACTTTAAAACCTCAGGTCTCGATATCTTAGGTCGAATTCCTGAAATGAGTTAGTTCTGAATAGGTATATAAACGAACGAAAAGAGAAAGTCATGCCTTAGCAATAGTCTCGCTTAGGAAGTGATATGTTCCAGTTGTTTGACAGTGGTTCACCGTTCATTGTTCCGAGTTTGTAAGATCCTTTTCCAACTATGTCGAGGATTTGGTAGGGTCCTTCCCAATTAGGGCCAAGTTTCGCTTCATTAGGATCTCGAGTGTTGATGATGACTTTTCTTAGGACTAAGTCCCCTACTCTGAAATGTCGAAGATTGGTTCTTCTGTTGTAGTACCTTTTGATTCGTTGCTTTTGTGATGCCATTCGAACGAGTGGAACTTCTCATTTTTCATCTAACAACTCGAGGCTGGATTCATGGCTTCACGGTTCGATTCCTCTATTGCCGAAACCTGGTGCTGGGCTCTCCGACTTCGACCGATATCAAAGCTTCAGAGCCATATACTAAGGAAAACGGAGTTTTCCCTGTACTGGACTTCAATGTCGTTCGATATTCCCATAGGACCTCGGATAACATTTCCCTCTATTTCCCTTTGGCTTCGTTTAGCCTTTTCTTCAAATTTTGGATGATAGTCTTGTTCGTTGATTCGGCTTGTCCGTTCCCACTCGGGTGATACAGTGTCGAGAATATCCTCTTTTTTGTGATCTTCGAGGAATTTTGTTACTTTGTTGCCGAATGGACTTATCTTTACCTAGGCCCGATGGCAGAGGATCGACGATGTCCATTCTCTATTTCATGAATGGCCATGGGGATAGGACCAAATGAAGTTGTTCGCCGGGATGGTGGATCATTGGTGCAAACCTTTGACATTTATCGCATCTTCGAAAGAACTCCTTAGAGTCTTTTTCCATGCTATCCTAATAATATCCTGCTCTAACGACCTTTCGAACTAGTGACTCGGCACCAGAATGGTTCCTACAAGGGCCTTCGTGGATTTATCACAGAACATAGTCGGTATCTCTCGGTCCCAAGCATACTGCCAATGGACCATCGAATGTTCTCCTGTATAATGTTCCGTCTTCGTCTAATGTGAATCAAGAAACTTTCGTCCGTAAGGCCTTCGATTCTTTGGGATCCGACAGTATCTTCTCGTTCTTCAAGTACTCGATGTATTTGTTTCTCCAGTCCTAGGTTAAACTCGTAGAATTTATGTTATCATGTACTTCCTCGATCACAGACCTCGAGAGTTGGACGACAATCCTCGAGTTGATCTCATCTTCTTCGACTGATGACCCAAAATTGGCAAGTGCATCGGCCTCAGTGTTTTGTTCTCAAGGTACATGCTGTAGAGTCCACTCTTTAAAGCGGTGCAAGGTTACCTGCAATTTGTCTAAGTACCTTTGCATCCCGTCCTCTCGAATTTTGAAGGTTCTGTTTACCTGGTTAACTACCATTAGGCAGTCGCACTTAGCTTCGACGACTTCCGCTCCCAAGCTTTTAGCTAGCTCGAGACCTACAATCATAGCCTCATACTCGACCTCGTTGTTAGTCAATTTGAAAATTTAATGGATTTCCTAATAATATTTCTCGTGGGCGACTTCAAAACAATACCGAGCCCGAGCCTTTTCACAATTGAAGCACCGTCCGTGAAGAGGGTCCATACCCCCGATAATGTTTCCGATTTTATTAGAAGTCCTTTTCCTTTTCAGGTACGAGGTTTGGCGTAAAATCGGCCATGAAGTCTGCCAAAATTTGATACTTGATGGCCGTTCGGGTTTGATATTCGATATCGTACCCGCCAAGTTTGACAACCTATTTGGCCAATCGGCCCGATAACTCGGGCTTGTACAAAACATTTCAGAGTGGATAAGTGGTTATCACACATATGGGGTGACACTGGAAATATGACTTTAATTTTCTAGATGCGCTTATTAATGCAAGTGTCAATTTCTCTAAGTGTGGATACCTAGTTTCAGCATCTCCTAAGGTTTGACTTACGTAATAAACAGGAAATTGCGTACCTTGCTCTTCTCGAACTAGTATACCACTTACCGCTATCTCGGACACTTCCAAGTATAAGTACAACTTCTCATCTGCCTTTGGAGTGTGGAGCATAGGCGGGCTCGATAAGTATCGCTTCAACTCCTCCAATGCTTTTTGACATTCTGGATTCCTTGTGAAATCATTTTTCTTATTGAGTAAGGAAAAGAACTTATGGCTCCGATCTGATGACCTCAAAATGAATCGAATCAAGGTAGCTATCCGTTCGGTTAGACTTTGTACGACTTTCACACTGTCTACGACGGTGATATCCTCGATGGCCTTAATCTTATCGGGATTGATTTCGATTCCCCGATTTGATATCATGAAGCCGAGGAATTTTCCCGATCTGACCCTTAAAGCACATTTTTCGGGGTTAAGTTTCATGTTGTACTTCCTCAAGGTTTCAAATGTTTCCTGCAAATGAGTCAAATGGTCCTCTGCGCGCAGGGACTTAACTAACATATCGTTAATGTAAACTTCCATTAATTTACCTGTATGTTCTTCGAACATTTTGTTAACTAGGATTTGGTATGTAGCTATTGCGGTTTTAGCCCGAAGGGCATTACATTGTAACAATAAGTTCCATCCTTAGTGATAAAAGAAGTCTTTTCTTGGTCTTCTAGGTCCATCCGGATTTGATTGTACCCAGAATAGGCATCGAGAAAGGTAAGGATCTCGTGGCCGACCGTGGAATCGATCATGTGATCGATGTTAGGCAGTGGAAAAGAATCTTTCGGACATGCTTTGTTCAAGTCCTTATAGTCTACACACATTCTAAGTTCGTTCCCCTTTTTGGGGATTACAGCCACATTAGCTAACCATTCAGGATATTTTACTTCCTGAATGGACCCTAATTTGAGAAGCTTGGTTACCTCGTCCTTAATGAAGGCATGCTTTACCTCGGTCTGAGGCCATCTCTTTTACTTAATCGGTCTGAACTTGGGATCCAGGCTCAACCAATGAGTTGTTATCTCCGGTGGGATTCCTATCATGTCTAAATGGGACCATGCAAAGCAATCCATGTTATCAATAAGAAATTGTATGAGTTTTTTCCTGAGTTCGGGGGTCAACCCCGTTCATAGGTATACCTTTCGTTCGGGTAGATACTCGATCAGTATCACATGTTCCAGCTCCTCGACCATTGACTTGGTTGCGTCTGATTCTTCGGGAATAACGAAAGTTCGAAGGGTAAGAAAATCCTCTTCTTCTTCTTCTTCTTCTTCTTCTTCGATTACCTATCTCTCCGATTCAGTCGAGGCTGGGGATGGTGATTGCTATTTGACCGTCCGATTATATTTGGCGCTCGATTTTTCTGAAGTCGAAGGTGTTGGTATCGGCGTCACCTCGTCGACTGCAAACATTTCTTTTGTGGCGTGTTGTTCCCTGTAAATTATTTTCACTCCATCCGTCGTCGGAAATTTCATCATTTGGTGAAGGGTCGATGGCACTGCTATCATGTTGTGGATCCAAGGCCTTCCGAGTAGTGTATTATATCTCATGTCGCCTTCGATGACATGGAATTTTGTATCCTGGATAGTTCCAGCCACATTTACTGGTAGGATTATCTCCCCCTTTGTTGTTTCAATAGCCATGTTGAAGACGTTTAGGACTCGAGATGCAAGTACAATTTGGTCCTGCAGGCCGAACTGCTCTACAACTCTCGATCTGATGATGTTCGTCGAGCTACCCGGATCCACTAAAACACGCTTAACTTGAACTTTATTTAATAAAATGGAAATTAACAGGGCATCGTTGTGCGACTGAGAAATTCCTTCCGCTTCTTCGTCATTGAATGATAAAAGTGTCATCGGGCACAAAGTCTCGAGTCCGTTTCTCTCTGGTGATTGATACCTTAGTGCGTTTGAATATAGACACTTGTGGGACGTCGACCCCGCCGACGATCATGTGAATAACATGCTGAGGTTTTTCTTGCTCGTTCTTTCTGTTGGCGTCTTTTTCTCTGAAGTGATTATTAGTTCGATCACTGAGAAACTCTCAAAGATGACCTTCGTTGAATAATTGAGCTACCTCTTCCCTCAACTGCCTACAATCTTCGGTCCTATGTCCATGTGTGCCGTGATACTTACATATAAAATTTGGGTTCCTTTGAGAAGGATCGGTTTGTATTGGTCTGGGCCACCTAGTATCTTTGATTATTTCGATAGCCGATACAATCCCAGATGCATCGACGCTAAAATTGTACTCCGATAATCGAGGTGCCTCTATGGGATCTGTATATTTGTCGAAGCCGATTTTACTCATAAGTCCCCGAGAATTTTTCCCTCGGTCACTCCTTCGATCGTTCTGGGCCGAATTGCATCCCGGACCGTTATTCCTCTGATCTGCAACATATGGCTGGTACCGATCTTTATTCGACCTTGATTCTCTATCACCATCTCTTTGATTTTTATCTGTCGACCGGTTTGGGTGTACTAAACCCGAGGGGGCTCCCAATTGGTCGTCCTCGACCCTAATATTAGATTGATATCAGTTGTGAGCATCCTCCTAAGTCACAGTTGGGTACTTGATCAAATTCTGTTTCAACTGGAGTGATGCTTTCGAACTCCGTTCATTTAATCCTTGGGTGAAAGCCTGAACTGCCCAATCATCAGTGACTGATGGTAACTCCATGCGTTCCATTTGGAATCGAGATACGAACTCCCTTAGCATCTCGTTATCTATCTGCTTCACTTTGAATAGGTCTGATTTTCTTGTTGCAACCTTTATGGCACCAGTGTGTGCCTTTACAAATGAATCTGCCAACATGGCGAACAAATCGATAGAATTTGGTGGCAAGTTGTGATACCAAATCATAGCTCCCTTCAACAGGGTCTCCCTGAACTTCTTCAGCATTACAAACTCGATTTCGTCATCCTCCAAATCATTTCCTTTTATGGCGCACGTGTAAGAAGTAACATGTTCATTTGAATCAGTGGTCCCGTTGTATTTAGGTATATCACGATACAAAACTTCTTTGGGATGGGCTTCAGAGCCGCACTCGGAGGGAATGACTTTTGTACAAACTTCTTGGAATCCATTCCCTTTAAGATTGGTGGTGCCCCCGGTATCTGGTCAACTCGGGAGTTGTAAGTTTCTACTTTCTTATCATTGGCCTCAATTTTCGTTTCTCTCGATTCTATTCTCTTAGTGAGATCCTCGAGCATCCTCATTATAGTAGGATCGGTTGTCGAAGTGTTATCACTCGATCTTTCAGGCATTGGCTCGGTACGACGAGTAACCTCCTGTTCAACCCTATTTGGTGCCCTGTGCTGATTTTACAACTGAGTAATGACGTTTTGTTGAGCTTGAAGCATTTCAAATATTACTTGGAGACCGACTCCTTCATCTCCTCTACCCTGTGTACCTCGACCGTCAGTTCGACCCTCTCTGCGTACACTTCTTTCGGGGTTTGCGCCTAAATCGGCATTCAAAGCAACATGCGAACTGACATCAACTGGGTTGACGGGCGGTGCTCCCTCGAGGTCAACCTGTGGCACCTCGATTCCCGGAGCGATAACATTCTCGTTTTCCTCGTGGAATCTGAGGCCGTTGTCGTCGTGTGAAGCTGTGTTTTGTGAGTTTGACATTATTCAACCTGAAAACAAAATTCTTGACAAGAAACAAGTGTAAAATAGTGCGTTTTACCAGAATTAGCACTGAACAATCACTATTATCCTTACCCCCATGGTGGACGCCAAACTGTTTACCTTAAAATACGAGTAACAATTAAATGTGTAATGTGGTTATAAGGATATGTGATCTGATTCAATACCTGTTGATACCCAATTTTTTTTAAATTTGCATATATACCGGCAAAATCACTTTTTATAATAACTGGCATTTTTTCATAATCTTCCATATTGTTACTAATCTCTTTCCCAAATTATTCAGTATTTTGCACTCTATAATTATGCATAAATTGTATTATAAATAATTTTCAAAATATTTCCCAGCTCAATATACTATTTTTATCCTATTAGGATTTAATTATTTCATAAATTAGCCAATTTGGCATTATTTAGCTATAATTACAATAATTTTACAATTATAGCCTAATTATATGTTTTATACCATTTAAATTAATAATTAGTCATTTTATATTTTTAATATTAGCTAATTACCATAATTTCATCTATTTAGTATTAATTTCATTTTTATAATTACTAGCTACTTTATTAATCATTTATTTACTTTTAAGGGGGGTATTTAACTAATAGCCATCTTTTAATTTCAATTGTGGCCTAAATTAAACCCAATAGCCAATTAAATTATCCCAAACACCCCCCAGGCCCAATATCCAATCCACCCGACCCAACTCTTCCTATTAATTCTAATGACCTACCCCCCTCCCCTCGTCTCTCATTTTCACTCAGACGCTCATTTCTCTATCTCTCTAGCCCCCTCTAGAGACTTCCAGTCTCTCCACATCCGATGAGGTCCATTCGTCTTCTCCGACCGCCTCTTCGCTGGAGGCCATGGAGTCCTCACCATCCTCAGGCCTCCCATGGCTCCTTTACGCCGGTGTTGCCATCTCTAAGGTCTTCAAGAGACCAGGGTTCACTTTCTCACACCTTTGGCCTGTCTCAGGCCTTCATGACTCGATCTCCAGTAAGATTTTCCTACTTTCCGGCTAGATCCGGTGGTTTCTATACCGACTCTCTCTCTCTCTCTCTCTCTCTCTCTCTCTGGGTTCTCTCTTTGAAACCCTAACTTCTGAACTTTCAATTCTTTTAGATCTGTAACAGATCTATACGTATTATGAGGTTTTCCTATGTTTTCTTTAAATATTCTCCTATTTCTCGAACGATTCTTCATTTTTTTCAAAACTAGAGTTTTAAAATTCTTTTCAAAAACAGTTTTCCTTCGGGTCTCTTAGTATTATTTCATGATTCTATTGTGTTTAAGCATTGTTTGAGCCGCTCCCTTCTTGTTTAATTCATTTTGATAAAAAGCCCCAAATTTCTTGGGTACAATCTGTGAGTCCAAGCTTTGTTTACAATAATGTTTTACCTGTTCTATTGCGACTGCTTTACTCTCGTGAAACACTATGTGATTTTTACTCTATACTTGAAGTCAGGGTTTCTGATTCTTTGTAGCTTCTGCCTAAGCCATGATCGTCTACTGATTCCTTTAATTATTTGCTATGTTCTGATGCGAATCTCTAATTTTGTGATTAGGGTTCCTAGTTTTTGTTTAACATGTGTTATTCCGTTCAAATCAATATTGTTTTATCATTTTTGAATCTTTGAATAAGTGTGATTAGCGCTTTGTTGATTTTTACACCATATCCTTTACTGATTTTGAGCATCTCTTTAAATATGTGATATTTTCTTTTGAGTAATACTGGTTTCCTGTAATTTGAGGGTTTCCTGACTGATTTTTTTGGATTTGAATCATCTCTTGCCTTATTTTCGCGAATGAACATGCTGTCAAATTGACTTTCCTTAATTAGGATATTCTGAATCTAGCTCTAATCACATGCTCTATACTTTTACTACTACTTATATATTAAAGTCAGCTTTTCAATGATTTCTTTCCTTATTTTTTGTTACTGTTTATTACCGTTTGGACATTGACTCCTTAATTGAAGGGAGTACTTGCCTTGATTATATGTTGATTGATTCTGAGTCCCCATAATTACTGCTGAAATATTAGTTTACCTTATTTGACTACCTGTTTTCAAACTATAAATACTTTGGTCTTTCATTAGCATAACAGACGAACTCACTGGTTCAATAACTCTCTCTCACAACTAAAACTTTCTGCTCTCTTCTCTGTGCTACTTTTCACTGTTCTAATTTAGCCAGCTGCAAGCCAAGGCTAACTATTGTGCTCCTATCCCACTTTGTGTTTACTGTCTTCTTCACTTCACTGGTATGTTCTGATTTTAATCCCAGTTCCCAAACCAACATGTTTATTTTGCTGCTTCAATTCATTATGTTTCGTATATGCTTCTATATACTATTTTGTTGTTGGACATGTAATTAAAATCTGGGGCTTCATCTAGCATGTTAAGTTATGCTTTACTTTCATAATCAACATGTCTTTATGTATTTGAAACTTGTTTCTATGTGACTCTAATTATCCCTATGTTTGTACACTAGCTTTGGTTAGGGCATGCCTCTATTGGTATTACTTTAAGCTGTTTGATACTGTTATGTCTAGTCTAAACACATACTATGATTCCATGAACCCCCTTAGGAACTTCTGATTCTGCATCCATGTGTACTTTTGCCTGTTACATGTTCACTACTTTATGCCTTGTATGTCCCTAATCCCTACTACCCTGTTTGTGGTTGCTGAACTTGTCTTAGTACACTGCTCTGATCCTAAGACGTGTATGTGTTTACTGAATAAAAATCCTTTTTTGCAAAACACTTTTTTTTTTAAAAACCAGTCTTTCTTGTGTAAATTATTTACTTAAAGCTTTTCAAAACTATGTCAAGCACTCTCACTCTACTCCTAGACTTTTAAGTTCTCCCCCCTCAGTGTGAGCACTGCTTTGGAACCCTCGAGCTCTCTCTGAACTCTGACACACTGAGGCTGGCACTTCCACATTGCACCTGTTCAATTCTTGGTTACTAAGTCTAAGTGTAAGCACTGCCCGAGATCCTTGAGATCCTTAGGGAACTTTGATGCACCTGGACTCTGATTTGTCTATGGAACTGAGGCATATGAGGCCATTGGAGGTTTTTTTTTGGGAAATCTGGGCCTAATTGAAGGCTCCCTATAGAGTAGCTTCTTGATTTTTCTATTTGTATAATTCATTCGTTGGCTGTAATAATTTGTAAACAACTCTTGGGGAATGGATAATAAAAAGGGAAAGGGTAACTATGCATGCTATAGATCTAAAAGGGTATAAACCATGCTCTTAGGTTTACATTTCCTATGTGCGCAATAGAAAAGTCATGTTTTGGGTTAACATGTGCAAAGCATATCATGCATTAGAAATCATGCTCTTTAGGATTTTTATTAACATTGTTTCAGTACTTTACTGCAATACTGTTATATCACTTAGGAAAATCCTGTTCAGTAATAACAATGGAAAACTGCTATCGTGTGATTCTATCTATGCAAACGTAATCTGAATCTTGCCTTAAAAGAAGAGGGTTAACAAAAATGTGCCATCATGCTTACCATGTTACACATTGAAATCATGTTCTAGGTAAACAATTAATAAACCTGTCACTTTTGCATATCCTGAAAGCATGTCAAAACACTGCAATGTTTTGTGCATTTATAGACCTTGTTTAGGCTTTTGATCTTGCACCATTCTGCATCTTCGTGCATTAGATATCATGTCCATTAGGATTGCATCTCATTCGTTTAGGCACACCTAGCCTCTAAGTGATGCTGGTAATTGGTACATACTATCTCACACCTAGACAAGCCTTAGGTGATTAATTTGTCTAAGACTGAGAATCTGCCTTCCTGTATATGTTGCTCAATGCTTAAAAAGATTCAAATCAATAGGTAAATTGATTAGGATCCCTTTCTGAGTAATAAAAATTGGCCTGCATATCTGTCTATATTCTGATCTCACTTAGGTACCATGTCTTAGGATTCTGAATTTAAATACTGCCCTTAACTGTGTTTGAGTCGTGTTGTCTAACTGTATTACTTGTGGAGGTAAACTTGAGACTTTACTTGCTTTTTCTATGTTCCCATTAACTGCAGTCCTATATGCTTTCGTCTGTCGCCATAGAGCTTTACCCTTTTAAACCTGAGGGTTTGCTTAGTACCTCCCTCTTAGGATAGTAGTCCTAACCTCATCCGGGACTGATAGGAAGGGGCGGGTAACAGCACGCAATAGAGTTCGTGACTAACACACACTTTAATTACCTTCACGGGGTGGGAAAGGGTAGAATATGGATATGATGACCGGTGCGCTAATATCACGTGTAGCCCCTCTTTGAGGAGTGATTACCGGGTATTATACTGATGTGATCCATATTATTATAAACCTAGGATACCCTTTACATGCTTAGATTGTAATCTTTTCAAAATCTAACCTTCTTTATTTTTTTTTTAAAACATCTGCATGCTTAAGACTTAAATCCCCTCTTATTTGACCTTATTCGTTTGTTTGCTAAGCTGTACAAATTCACAAAAAGCTGTTTGGCCGGGAACCACATTTGTGGATCCTGAGGGATGCCTAACACCTTCCCCTTAGGATAATTTCAATCCGTTACCCTATATCTGGTTAGCAATGTAGTTGTAAATGAACCCCATTTGGTGTCCTAACGCACCTTTAGAAATCGTTAGGTGGCGACTCTCAAAAACGCAAACCCCTTTCCCAAAAGGAAAGAGATGTCCCAACCGAATGTCATAAACTCGATCTCCGTGAGGAAAGAGGGGGCGCGACAATACCAATTGATAAATGATGAAGCAAATAAATGTATTAAGCGATTAAAATAAATCAAACCAGTGTCGTTGCAAGTTATCAACCTCGATTTGGAACATGCTCGAGATCAAGCATTAAGAACAGTAAGAACAATGGTAAAATGTAAGCAAGTAAAATAGCAGCGTATTGTTATTTCTTAGTAAATGTATATCCCTACAAATGAACAGGGTTCCTCTTTATATAGTAGAGGAATCCTAAATAAGGTATAACTCCAATTTCGGAAGTAAAATCTATGATTGATCTTAATAACTGCTGACGGTTCCGTCATTCCCGAGATTCCCGCTGAGATCTGTGGTCGAATGCTGATATCTCGCTATTCCGTTGTTTGATGTCAGTCATACCCGATCTCGATCCTTCGGTCTTCGTGTCTTCGAGCTCGAGCTCGCTCCAGTATGAACTTAATCTCGAGGCACACCTTCGAGCCCATAAAATCGGGCACCCTCGATTTTTGCTGTATACAAATTTTATAGTATTATTATTTGTTAGTCATATGTCGCACTATTTGTGTGTTGGCTGAAATAGTTGGAATAAGAGAGCATTCATCTTGGATTGGAGTTACTACTTGGATGTTTATACCAATGATCAATTTCGTATTTGGCTTCCGTACACCAACAGTGTAGGTGAAAAGAGAAAGAGAGAGAGAATTTAAACTAATAGCATTCCTAATTAATTATTGCTGAACCAATTTTATCATTTCTTAGTGGGTAATAGGTATTATTATTATTAAAAGAAATGTAGAGCAACCTCAGAGTTGACAAAATCTTTTGATAGACACGTACTTTTGAATGCTCGAAAGGTCGAGAAGCTACAAAGTTAGGCCCAACAAGAAGAATCATTTCAAAATAAAATAAAAGAAGGGAAAAGGAAGATGAGCCTTCTTGAGCCATTGATTATGATGAGCAAAATTAATTTTTTAACCTTACAAAAGGGGAATCAAATAAAAGCATATTTATTTTAGCTCAATGAATGTGACTCCCTCTCATATTCCTCTATGTAAAAGAAGTATTCTTTTAAATATTTTACCTTCTTGATCAAGCCAAGTCAGCAATGTCCGTACCTTACAGACTAATTTCATGGGAATAGATGCATTTATTGTACTTAACCATCATTAATAAATATACATATTTACATCATCAAATCACTTGATCATGGTAACTCGTGATTTGGTGCAGAAATCTCTCGTCGCGCAACTACATATATCAAAGAGAAGGCGGACATTATTTCTTTTGATTGTTTATTTTGAAGGGGTGGAGGGACAGAGAAATGAGAACCAGTTAGTTGTTATCTATTTAAGGAAAATCCATCATTTTCGAAACATTCTGTACATAAGTAAGATGAGGAAGAAGGTCTTCCACACAACAAGTTTAACAAATCCAAAAATTAATGAAAAACACATAAACACTATTACTACAAGTAAAATAATCCACGATCCCCTTCTAATTTTCCCTCACATTAGGGACCAATAAAAAGGCAAAACAAATTGACAAACTCATATGTATGTAGATGCTTTTGAGGTGCGTTTGTTCATTCCAAGAATTATTACAATTGCTGTTATATCATCATGATATTTCCTTCTCCTACCAGCTGGTATGCTCATCAACTCTTCCCTACTAAATCCTGCAAATTGATGGAAATTTAATTTATTCAGTACAAATGTCCTCAATGATTAGCTCATCAAGAAAATGCAAACGGGACCACCTTATATACTATTCTTCTGCTGAGATCATTTTAAAACAACTAGAGCTTAAAAAAAGTGCTTAGTCTGTAACCAGTTATGTTTCTTCTCTAAGATTATCTGGATTCATTGACTTTATTAAACCAACAAGGACGCAACCAAAACTGCTGACGAGCTAAATAGTACTACTCTAATGGATTTTATTATAGGATTAAATTCATAAAGAGCCAGAAAAAGAAAGTTAATGTGGTGAAAAGTGATGCAGCGCAACGATATTGTGGTACCTGCACAATCTGCTGCTCGCATCACGAGCTGCTCCACTAGAAATTTGGCTGGATCACCAGAAGGGTGACATAGGATATAAGAATGGACAAGTTTAACAACCTCATCATTGCTGAAGAAGTCAAATAAACCATCACTTCCAAGCACAACAAACTGATCTGAACTTGAGATTTCGTGTACAGTCATATGTGGTTGTACAGAGACATATGGTGGACTGATCAGATTTCGGACTCGAAGAATTCCCATCAAAGCATCATTCATTGATTTCTGCAAAAAGACATTGGATCGTTAAACATTCGTTTGATAGGTAAGCCGTTTAGAAGTGGGAATTCAACTGAATAACTTATGATGCGGAGCATAAATTTATGTATAAAAATTTCATTATAATTGCACTAGATAAGAGAGCAAAAAAAGGGTTTACCTCTGTAAACATGGACAGATACTTCCACTATTAAGAATAGCAAGGTAAGTGCAAACTGATTAAAGTAAACAAAACTGAAGTTGTACCTTTTTCAAATAACCTACTCCAAGTGCCCGAGTAACTTTTAGCTTTCCCTTGACTTTCCCAGCCACGATTGTTTTGGGATCATCAGGGTGATCCTTTAGTAGTCGACTTCTTTCGGATTCATCATCAACACTATGGCAAGCGGTCAGCTGCACAGCCTGCAACACTTCGTTACGTTGTGTTGCCAATACAGCTCGACTATCACCTACGTTGAGCACATACATGTTCTTCCCGAGGAGAAGCACAGCTAAAACACAGCATCCAATGGATACTAAGTCCGGGCGGTCATCCATTTCCTGTTCAACCATATGGAGGAAATCGTTCTCAGCTTGAAAAAGAGCTTGTTCGAGTCTCTTAAGTACCTTCTGCTTAAATGAATCACATGATTTTTCCACTTCCGCAAAGCGATCAACATACAATCCCTGATTAATGCTAGATTTTCCATCTTGAATGGCGTCGTGGAGGCTTCCACATAAATCCAAACGGTCAGAATGTTTACCAGACTCCTGTCCCATTTCCCAATCCAATAAATTCAGGTGATTTCCAATTGTTTCATATAATGTACCGGCCAGATAGTCAGCTGCATCTCTTCCATTGAATCCATCATATATGCCGCAGAAAAGTGACCCATTCTCTTCTGAACAAACAGCCTGAACTCTGTCTTCACCGGCTGCACCGCCTGCAATTTTAACTTCTGTTGCATTAAGGAAACCTTCACTTCTGGGAGGAGCACTCATTGACCTCAATGAAAATAAATCGTCTTCAGGTAACTCAGTTGGAGAGGACGGACTACCGCTCAAGATTGACAAATTGCTCTGGAAAGAAGATGACAATAAATCCAATCTTGAGAAAGACGGTGAAGAGGGAATCCGGCGGAAAGAAGTAGGTGAATCCAAGGCTGGAAGTATCTCAGCTTCAAACAAGCCATTGCAAATATTTGTGTTAGCTAGTGTGGCGTTGGCACTTAAAGCCGCCCCAGACAGGCAAGAGAAGGAATTGTTGGCTCTTTGAAGTTTAATTCCATGGCAGTTGTGAATACTGTCTGATTCGTCACCCGAATCATCTGTGCAGTGATAGCCAAAACTTATTTTGATTTCTCCTCCGGAGTCAGCTATTGTTTGCCCATACATCATTTTTGCCTGAAAACAAGTCAACATAACCAAAAAATTTAATGTACTACTATTTGTTAAGAACTTCTGCAGCAAAGAACAACACAAGCTACTCTTTTATTGGAAATGAGATGTCTTTGTGATGTAAAAAAATGCTTAAGAAACTCCGTTATGCCATGAACAACTCTAGAATGCTTACAACAGCAATGCAGCTCGGAAAAACCTAGGACCTAGTTAATACTGAAATCCTACAGTTTCTTTATTTTCTCCAGGGAGGGAACTCAACAATGGGAATGGTAGAGTTGAGAATAATCAGGTAGCAAAAACAAGTGCTATTTCAAAGTAAAAGAATCACAAGGAACAAGATCGAAAATAGCTCCTTAACTGATCCTTGATTGCAGATGAAAATACATCAATTATAAATGCCCCTAGCTAAGAGACTTCTTATTATTTTTTATTTTTTTTGCAATTTATGGCCAATTTGTCTACATACTTTTTCAGAAGCATTCCTGTAATGTAATCATAATCATATTATGACTACTTTGTATGCTGGCATCTGACCAAAATCCTCCACACAGAGACTCGTATAATAATTTTGTAGCAAACTCTGGTGGGGCGGAAAGTGTGATATACGCGTGAATGGACCAAAAGGTAATAAAGCCATTGGATTTTACAAACAACTACGCATCAATCCTAAACAATTGGTAATCGGCTATATGAATCTGCACTGCTCCTATCTCTCCATTTAAGCTCAAAGCTATTGGATATCACAAACCAAATTTTCCTATTCAGCAGGGGAACTAGTAGAACATCACATCTCATCTTAAGAAGATCAAAGCTCAAAAATACAAGGCAAAAGCCAAGAACAACATAGAACATAACAACAAAGAAATATGAATGGCTTGTCCATTAACTTGACCCAAGATATAGTTGAATGATTAGCCAACCCATGACAATACAATAACTCAAAATGGGTAAGATTAAATTAAATCACCTCAATAAATTATAATATAAAGAAGAAAGCTTTTCCATGAAATACAGATAGTTTCAGCATTTGATATTCAACTTAGCGAATGTCAACTCTATGTAGCAAATCTGATCTCCAACATGGGAAACTAGAAAAACAAAATCCACCAACCAACAAAGCTAATTAAGCAAGACTAAGGAAAGATTGAATCCAAGAACTAACCTTTATTGATTTTTTTCAAACGCTGAAATTTGCTGGATGTATCAAGAAAGTTAAGATTATGTGAAGTGAAGAGGGAAGAAGCAAAAAAGGCGAAGTTAAGATGAGCAGTCTACGATAAATTGGATGGTGAAGAGGAGAATCGACTAAATATAGAAAAAAAGAATGGTGGGGTTGGGGGGGTGGGGGTGGGGTTGTAGATTTTGTATGGCTGACGTTAATGGAGAAGAGAGGGGAAAGAGGAAGGAAGAGAAGAAGGTCAAATAGCCTCACCGGTAATTTCGTTACACTACACACCACTACTACTATTACTATTTCATTCATTTCCCAAATTAGTTAACAAGTGAACTATATTAATTTTCCGACTTTTTCCAACTCTATTTGACCAATTTTTAGTTCATTTATTATAATTTGTCCTTTCTATTTAGTGAATTTTTTTCTCTACAAATTTTTTTTTTTTTTTTTTTTTACTCGAGTTCCATTATGAACTATTTAAATTCTAAATCTAAAAAGAAAAAAAGAGTGGCTCAAATGCAACATAAAATGTCAAACAAATTCTTAAATAAAATGGTAAAAAAATAGATATATAAATTCACAATCAAGAAGCTAGTGATTTCTTTAGATCATTAATTTAATTTACACGAGGTATAACAATGAACGTGTCTTCTATTCCATTCTTGTATTCGATCGAGCCTCTTTAAAATAATAAAATTACATCCTTCTAACTCAAGTTGCCCTGGTCCTTGTGAATAGAATAAAGCATGTAATATTTATAAATTGGAGTATAATTTGAAAAATTAATATACTTATAATATTTAATTACGATGAATTAACACAGAAAAAGTTAAAAAGAGTATGTTGTGGACTCTGTTTCAAATAAACATCAATTTTTGTCTCCATTCTCTAGACAACCTTTCGTGTACTTCCTGGACTTCTCCGCACCCCCACCCCCCACCAACAAATCCCCCAACCAAAATTCTACACCACTTAGTTAGCTCATGGGCCCCACTTTATTTCTCGTCGAACATTTAACTTTCGCTTTCGTACGTCGGATTAACATATTCCAAAAATACTGTTCTACGTTTTCCTCCGCCAAAATCTGCGTAGATATTTTCTAGCTACTCACGTGTCTTTGCTTTCGCTTCTTTCAGCGACAACCATTAAAAAGAATTCCCCTCCAAAAATATCCTTGAACTATATGAAATAGTTCAAAAATATCATCAATTTATATTTGGTACCAACAATATTTCTGTCATTTATATTTTGGATCATAAATACCCCTTAAATTATTAGTTTTACCACTGAAACTCATATGACAGTTAAACTGGGTTAGATTTACTTACATGATCATCCACCTAGGCAATCCAACATGGCAAAATTATCTTTTCGGAAAAATTAATTTTTTGAATTTTTTATTAAAATCAACACTTATTTGAAAAAAGTAAAAAAATTTCGGAAAAATTATTTATTTCAGAATTTTATTATTAAAATACAAAATCAATACTTATTCCGAAAAAAGTAAAAAAAATTCGGAAAAATTATTTATTTATTAAATTATTATATATATATACAAAATAAATTATTATGGAACGTGCTTTATTATATAGTTCCGAAATTTTTTTACTTTTTTTGGAATAAGTGTTGATCTTGTATTTTAATAAAAACAATTCTGAAATAAATAATTTTTCCGGAAATTTTTTACTTTTTTGGAATGAGTGTTGATTTTGTATTTTAATTAAAATTTCTGGAAAAATAATTTTTCCGAAAAAATAATTTGCCATGCTGTATTGCTTAAGTGTATGGCCATATAAGCAAATCTAACCCAGATGGACTGCCACGTCAGCTTCAATGGCAAGACTAACGGCTTAAGGGGCATTTATGGTCCAAAACATATACGGCAGGGATATTTTTGGTACCAAAAGCAAACGGAGGGTATTTTGAGCTATTTCAAATAGTTCAAGAACATTTTTGGCCCTTTTCCGTAAAATAATTTAAGGAGAAGAAAAGTATTGCAGAGAAAAGTAGGGAGAGAGCATTCTTATTAATTTTGGGATGATTTACAATGGGGTAAGACCCATCTATTTATAGGAAAAAATGAATTAGCCACAAAGTAACAAACTCTCTAGAAGATAGACATTCACTCTAATTACAATTATATTCATAACACCCCTCCCCCCCGAATGTCTACTCAATAAGTAATGTGCCTCATTAAAACCTTAATTAAAATAAAACCCAGTGAAAAAAATCCTTGTAAAGGAAAAAGAGTACACATGTTTAATAATACGCCTTTTTATTGCCTCGTTAAAAACCTTGCAATGAAAATCCAGTGGGACAAAATCTTGTAAGGAAAAAAGAGTACAACGTGTTAACTCCCCTTGATGAGAGCATCAATTCACATCCTTGAGCCTTCGCATCCCGATTTTGTACACTAGCTTCTCGAAGGTTAGCATCATTAGAGATTTGGTGAATAAATCAGCCATATTAACTCCAATGAATATGTTGCACCTTGAAAATCCTCGCTATCACATTATCATGCTTATAGTTATTGCAAGATACATATGTGCATAAATTGGACGTTGGATGTGGTACTTCAGGACCAAGAATTATATATGCTTTAAGCAATTTAAATTCTTCAGGGATTGTCATATAAGTTAAGTCATATAAGCTATATAAATACACTTTAGATGCATATCAAGTTTTTATGTCATGCTAGACATATAAGATACATGAAAGTGACTGCACACACCATTGAATTTATACTTTCGAGTGTTTGAACTGCAGGTCCAAAACTATATGTCTTTTGTATGAAACCTTCTGTTCGAATTGTAACTCTTCCATTTGGCCAATATTTTTGTGTCTGTATTCAATAGACTTAAGATTCTCATCTATACTTAGCGCTATCATAAATGTCGTCGACGAACATTTTATATCGGTTCCAATTTTTTTTTCATAAAGACATAACATAGAGATCTCTTCATTCATATTTTCAGGTAACTGAACCTCTCCTGAGATTTTATGAAATGTTATGTCATGTGATCTTCTAGATCATTTGCCTCCTTATTATGATCATTTTGAACATTTGCTCCTCTTATTTATCAAAAAAATTATTTGAAGCCGATTTGTCTATACACTTTAAACGTACCATAAAATTTATCCTTCTAAGACTTAATAAGAGCATTTGTAATGAGAATATAGTTACTTTCTTTGGGTCAGCCAATGCGTCTGGCATGCTTTGCAATATATTGCAAATGAATTATCTTTTTATGAACTTCAAGTTCATATTATCTTATTCGAGGATCTAGATATAGAAATGATAATTCATTCCACGTAATTTTTTCTCAATTATTTATCTTGTCTTCCCCTCATATTAGAAAAAACTAACTTTCTTCCTCAATTTTGGGAATCTATCTTTTTGCATTATGGTGTTAATCAAAATATACACCGCACATCAATAATAATAAGATGAAATTATTTGGTTCCTGACTCTGAATCACTTTTGAGGGGAGAATGTAATATACTTTCGTGTATAACGTATATCAAACTGATACAGTTAACTTAGTTCTCATAAGCAATAGTTTAACTATTAAGTGGAGACACCCATTATATTATTTTGTTAAACCAGTTGCAATGTAAACCAACTTATCAAGATGAATTATCTTGAATAAAAAATATGAAAATTATGCTCGAAGTTAAAATAATTGAGCAAGTTACCTCGCAAACATCAGGTTGCGGGTTAATAATAATCACACATGTAGCCATCTCATAGATGCATCTTATGTGGTATACATGGCAGATGAATGAGTCCATATTCACCTTTGATAAATTCCAGAACTCATGGGATTCAATCCCAATTTTAGTTGGTCTATTAATTAATAAGAACATGCAACATAAGAGAATTCGTAAAGAACTTTCTAGTTCTTCAATATTTTTGCACATCATACTTAAATTAACATTGGTAAACTAATTATGCCAACTGGATAAATTATCAATATTGATAAACATCAGGTTTACACTATGAAGTATGCAATTATCAATAAACTCCAAGTTTATTATGATATGAGTTTTATATCAATAAACTTCTACTTTATTATGGCATTCATTTATTTATATAACACAAACTAGAGAATAAAGTGGGTAGCTTTTCACATATATATTACCCCGCTACAGGTTGTAGTAATGGAAGATACTTAAATGTTTCCTTTATTTTTAATCTCAATATAACCAACCGCTTTCGCGAATACTTTAGAAACTCAATAAGTTTCTTTGAGACTTACTACGACACAATATCTTATTGATAATCAATTGTATTCCTCCAAAATGTAATAATTGGCTTTTCTAGAGCTCTCAATTAATTTTGTACTACCATATATTCATCAACATCCATATGTTGAATATCTCTTCCAAAGAGAACGTTATACCGTTATGGTTATGGTCAAAATTATATGCAAGATCTGTTTCCTGCATTACTGTTGTCTTTTAATAATCACATTGCCAAAATATTTTGGAATAAATGTAATCAATGACCATTCATGCTATAATAATAATATTATTTTCTTATTTCATCTCAAACTTCGTTCTGGAGGTGAGTGTGGTATATTCACTACCACTAGTATGTTTATATTCTTTCAAGAATGAATAGTATTCATATATCACATGTTGTCACATTCACACCATGAATTAATCATCTGTATGTGCTATACAAAATCTCATGTCAAATAAATGACAAACATTACTTTCACAGAGTGAAAGATTATTTTGAGAATCCTTATTATTCTCATTGTCACGATATTATAATTTCGTCTATTACCACGTCCACATCTATTGATACCTTTTCGGTAATAATTTTGTCTTCTTTCAGACTTATCACATATTGCTACCACATTCTCTTAAGGAAAATGAAAATGAAGCAAATTCAATGGGACAAATTTTTACTTCTTTGCCCAGAATCATACATGAATTTGATCATGGCAAGACATAAAAATTTTACCACTTCGGGTGGTTATAATTTCTTACAAAATCCATTAGAGTTATAATCAAAATTTATTATTTTTTCTTGTATTTAAAATCAAATTATAAAATGTCAAGAATTTAAAAGAGAAAAATAAGGTAAAATACTTACCTTAAATCCAAAATTTATTCCTAAAAGAAGGTCATGAAACAATTGACAATAATGATGCTCAACATTATGTACAAGTCGAGCACCATCCACGTATCCCAAAGCCTGGTAACCAAAGCAGATACCTCTACTCAATTGGTTAGAGTCTCGTATTGATAACGTGTTATAAAACAATATAAGGAGAAGAAAAGTATTGCAGAGAAAAGTAGGGAAAGAGAATTCTTATTGATTTTGGGATGATTTACAATGGGGTAAGACCCCTCTATTTTTAGGGGAAAAATGACTTAGCCACAAAGTAACAAACTCTCTAGAAGATAGACATTCACTCTAATTACAATTCTATTCATAACAGATGTAATATTTGTTAGACAACAATTTTAAGAGTGTATTTATAATGTTAAACATATTACGATATTTGTGAAACTATCAATTATAAATTTTAAATTCACAATATTTATATGATGATAGAAGTTTCTCGTTAAGGTTGAAACAAGAAATTTAACTTTAAATTGTTTCATATTTTTTTTTGAAAATATTGATTAATAAAGAAATAATATCACAAATACTGAAAAAAATATCACATTTCATTTGTTTCATCGTATACGATTAGATTTAATTAAACACAAAAATTAGGATGTTTAACTTACTTGTATGTTATAATAATGTATTGTAAAAGAAACTATTAAAGTTGCGTAGATAAAGTTAATTCAATAAATAAAACATCACATTCAAAGTTGATATTAAATAGAAAAATTCACTTGAATTGCTTGGAATTGTAACGGTTATATAAAATAGTGTTGTTGCTGGAATTATGTTAAACATTCAGCACGTTAAATAGAGAAAGTGTCATACAAATTGAATTTTATTTGACTAGTGTGTGATAAGTTACTCTATCCGTAGAGTACATTGAAGGTACTGAGCGGCTATAACAGAGTTTCTCTTATTCGTATAAAAGCTACTTTGCCGAGTCGTTGGGTTAGTCGGGGAGGAGAGAAAAAAAAACGAATTGAACTTAAATTTTTTTTTGGAGATATTCATTTTCTTGGAAAAACAGATAAGATATCCCGACATACCGATATTTTGATACCACCAAAAACAGGAAAAAGAAATTCCAAGAAATTTAAAGATGGGTAAATTGTGATGATAACTTAAAGCGGGTTCAAAAGATCAGTTGTATAGAGTTTAGACCGTCTATTATCATAGATGGATTTTCACAACGGACGTTGAAAGCAAAAAATGAGTGGATACATATTCTTTTTACTTAAGGCATGGCAATTTACTCAAATTTTTACACCTTTTGTCCTAGAAGAATAGCAAGATTCGAACTCGGTATTTCTCATTTGAATTTAGAAATTGATTCTTTTATCTTAAACACATATATTTATAGTTAATTTTAATACTTGAAAAAATAGCTTAAGTTATTTGCCCAAAATAATAATAGTATATATATTATTGTTAGGACAGACAGAGTATAACTTTTAAACAAGATTTCAAGAGTTAACTTTTTCTTTGAAGAAATAGTATTATTTGTTTAGGGTTTAGTAGGCCAACTTTGAACCATGGTTGAATCTTTCTCCTTTCCCATTAGCAGGCGAGACCCTTTCAATAGAGGCAAAGGTCATTTTTATTTGAATCTCATTTTTCTTTTCTACTCAAAGATCATGGCTATTTTATCTGTTGGATGTGAAGAATACCTTCTTGCATAGGAAATCAGACGAGGAGATGTATGTATAAAAACTTAATAAGATTATTTTGTTGGGACCGAAATAATTAGGTGTCATGTGGGAGCTAGTAAAGTAAACTTTGAACGACGATAAATCAGACAACAAAAGACAAATATACCAAAAGAGACACAAACATTTACCGTAGTTTGGTCAATTGACATACGTCCACGACAGAGTGAGCAATCCACTATATATAAGAGAATATAAAATATCGGGAGAACAACCTCACGAAGAAGCAAACACAAGTGATACACGAACACTTGTCCCGTAAAGTTCTCCCCGAAACACGACTCTCAAATCACATATGGCTACATTGTAGATGCTGCTGAATGAGAAGAAATGATCCTCAATTTATAGAAGTTCAAACCTTTTCCTACAAGAAAAAAGACTAGTCTAACATGGAAAAATGATAATTTCCTTCTACAAAAAGGAAAACACAATTATGGTAAATATGTTATTATTTCCTTTGAGAAATAAAAAATCAAATATGATAAGAAAATCAAGACAACCCCTAACATATTTAATTACGGAAATAAAGATACTAATTTCGGGATAGAATTTAGAATTTTACTTATTTTACGTTCAGTTATGAGTATTAGCCAATAGCAATATGAATTTAACCAAAATATGATATTAGAAAGGTGGAATAACTAATCACATAACATACACAGAGCTGAACCAAATGACCCTAAGGTAAAGGAAGGGAATATTTTATATAGATGGAGTATGTTTGATCATTTGTCATTTCCTTTCTTATGTAGTTCTGAAGGGGCGCAAAGAGTGTCTGGTACAGCCATGTTACTATTCAATAACAATCAGTTTATGATTTGTCCCTTCAGGGACATAGGATAAAAAGATCTATTTAATTAAGATTTGCCTATGTATGATTTATCCCTCTATATATGTAGATAATGGTGGCCCTAAGTAGTGACAGTGGAACCAAAAGACAATAAGATATGACAAATTATCTAAGGCCCGTTTCTAAAATTTAAAATTTTGTTATAAATATATATATATTATATTATGGATATTCATTTAATATTCCGTTATAAATAAACTTCCTGAATAAGTTTATTCATATGGGAATCCGTCGTAAATATGTTTATCTATTTAGTACTCTATTGGAAATAAGCCTCCTGAAGAAGCTTATCATTTCGGTACTCTGTTATGGATAAATAGTACCCTCGGTAGAAGATTATCTATATCTGGTGCAGTAGCAGCTTACAAGCAACTTACACAACAACTTGCAGTAGCAACTTACAAGCAGCTTACACAGGAGCTTGCAGTAGCAGCTTACATAGCAGCTTGCGGTAGCAGCTTACACAACAACTTCCTTTCTTCTATAAATAGAGGAGATTTCAGTTCATTATGTATATCAGTTTGAAAGTTGAATAATGTATCAGTTTCTCTCTATACTTGTCTTTTGTTTATTTACTTTACAGTCGTTATTTCATAACACGTTATCAGCACGAGACTCTGCCATCTCGAGCAAATACTTTGAAAGTATCAGAGGTACGAACTTTCTTTTTCTAAATTATGTCAAATTTTTCTAAACTTGAATTTGTAGCCCTGGATATATCGAATAAAAGCTACATGTCTTGGGTGCTTGATGCTGAAATTCATCTTGATGTGATAGGTCTGGCAGACACCATCAAGGACAAAATCCAAGCATCAAACCAAGACCGTGCCAAAGCAATGATATTCCTACGCCATCACCTTGATGAGGGCCTGAAAATGGAATATCTTACTGTTAAAGATCCAGCCATATTGTGGAACAGTTTGAAAGATAGATATGACCACATGAAGATGGTCGTTCTTCCACATGCACGTTATAACTTGACTCATTTAAGGCTATAAGATTTTAAATCTATGAGTGAGTATAATTCTGCTTTGTTCAGGATTATTTTTCAATTGAAACTATGTGGTGATAATACTACTGATCATGATATGTTGGAGAAAACTTTCACCACTTTTCATGCCTCGAATATGCTCCTGCAGCAGCAATATCGAGAGATGGGATTCAAAAAGTATTCTGAGCTTATCTCACATCTCTTGTAGCCGAGCAACATAATGGACTATTAATGAAAAATCATGAAAGAGGACCAATTGGTGCTTGCCCATTCCCTGAAGTGAATGAGACTGAACTTCCACCAAGCTAAGCGTGGAAGAGGTTGTGGACCCAATCATGGTCATGGTCGTGGTCGGGGAAGAAAATCTAATCATGGTAATAATAATGCACCAAAGAACCCTCCTAACCATCAGTAGTGGAAAAGGAAGGAACAAAAGCATGAAGCAGTGCAAGCAACAAATGCAGAAAATACATGCTATAGATGTGGAGGAAAAGGGCACTGGTCATGTACCTGTCGTACGCTAAAGCACTTGGTTGAGATTTATCAAGCCTCCCTAAAGAAGACACACAAAAATGCTGAAGCAGATTTTATTTCTGAAGATAGTGTTAACTTCATGCATTTGGATGTAGCTGATTACTTTTCACTCACAGAAGGAGGAACAAGTCATGTGATCGCTGATGCATCTGTAGAAATTTAAATTTCTATTATTTGTATTAGTTAGTATGGTTATGTAAAAGTTATGCTTTGATAATGATATTTATTATAATATTTATTTTGTTTATGTCATTTTGAAGAATATGGATAATCCACAAATTATTTTTAGATCAAAGACCAATCATGAAGATATTTGTGTAGTTGATAGTGGAACAACTCATGCCATATTCAAGAATCAGAAATACTTTTCTTATTTGCATAAGAAAAAAGCAAATGTTTCAATAATTTCTGGCAATATAAGTTTGATTGAAGGCTCCAGAAAAGCCATTATATTTCTCTCTAAGGGAACAAAACTTATTATAGACAATGAATTGTTCTCCTCCAAGTCCCGAAGAAACTTGTTGAGTTTTATAGATATCCAAATGGGTATCATGTTGAGACAATAGATGAAATGAACGTGGAATATCTTTGTATTACAATGAATATTTCTGGCCAGAAAGCATTGTAGAAAAGTTACCAACTTTATCTTCTGGCTTATACTATTCAAAGATCGGTAAAGTTGAAGCACACTCTATCGTAAACCAGAGGTTTACTGATTCAAATACTTTTGTGCTTTGGCATGGCTGTTTGGGCCATCCTGGATCAATAATGACGAGACGAATTATTGAAAATTCAAGTGGGCATCCACTAAAGAATCTGAAGATTCTTAAAAATGATGAATTTTCTTGTGATGATTGTTATCAAGGCAAAATGATCACTAGACCATCACTAATGAAGGTTGGCATGTAATCCCCTGCCTTTTTAGAGCGTATACATGGGGATATATGTGGACCTATTCACCCACCAAGTGGGTTGTTTAGATATTTTATGGTCCTAATAGATGCATCTTCAAGATGGTCTCATGTGTGCCTACTATCATCTCGCAACCTGGCGTTTGCAAAGCTATTAGCTCAAATAATTCGATTAAGGGCACAATTTCCAGATTATCCAAGTGGGTTGTTTAGATATTTTATGGTCCTAATAGATGCATCTTCAAGATGGTCTCATGTTGCCTACTATCATCTCGCAACCTGGCGTTTGCAAAGCTATTAGCCCAAATAATTCGATTAATAGCACAATTTCCAGATTATCCTATAAAGGCTATTCGCGTTGATAATGCTGGAGAATTCTCATCTCAAGCTTTTGATGATTATTGCCTATCAATTTGGATAAAAGTTGAACATCATGTAGCTTATGTTCATAATTAAAATGGCCTTGCAGAGTCATTTATTAAACGCCTGCAATTGATAGCAAGACCACTACTTATGAAAATAAAATTGCCCACCACAGTTTGGGGCCATGCTATCTTGCATGAAGCATCACTTATTCGTCTCAGACCGACACATTATAATAAATATTCTCTGTCACAATTAGTTTTTGGTCATGAATCAAATATTGTCTATCTACGAATTTTTGATGTGCTGTATATGTACCAGTAGCACCACTACAACGTAGTAAGATGGGCCCACAGAGAAGGTTAGGAATATATATTGGGTTTGAATCATCCTCTATTATTCACTATCTTGAACCATTGACGGGAGATTTATTTACTGCTCGATTTTGCAGATTGTCGATTTGATGAAACAAATTTCCCACAATTAATGGGAGAGAAAAAAGAGATCAAAAGAGAACTTGTGTGAAAAATTTCATCATTATCTCATTTTGATCCACGTACCCCTATATGTAATCAGGAGGTCCAGAAGATCATTCATTTACAGAATATAGCAAATCAAATGCTAGACGCATTTACTGATTTGAAAAGGATAACTAAGTCACATATCCCTGCAGAAAATGTGCCTATCCGAATTGATGTCCCAACAGGACCATCTACTAGAATGATAGCTAGTAAACCCAAAGCACGACTGAAGCGTGGTAGGCCTTTGGGTTCTAAGGATCGAAATCGTAGAAAAAAAAATCGGCAAATGATCAAATTGATACTTTGTAGGGATCTCCTGAAGAGACCCAAGTTCTGATTAGTTCTGAGATTCCTGAAGAAATCAATGAACCCGAGACTCAAGTGAGTGAGGAACTTTTAATTAGTTTTACTGGTGATGGAATTAATGTAAATCGATCTGAAATAGTGGTGGATAATATTTTTGCATATAATGTTGCACTAAACATTATAAAAGATAGTAAGGATCTTGAACCCCAATTTGTCGAAGAATGTCGACAAAGATCTCATTGGCGAAAATGGCAAGAGGCAATTCAATCGAAATTGAAGTCATTTGTTAAAAGAGAGGTTTTTAGACCAGTAATCCAAACACCTGCTGGTATAAATCCAGTTGGTCATAAGTGAATTTTTGTGCGGAAAAGGAATGATAAAGATGAAGTTGAAAGATACAAGGCTCGCCTTGTCGCACAAGGATTCTCACAACGGCCTAGAGTCGATTATGAAGAAACATATTCACTTGTTATGGATGCCATAACATTTCGATATCTAATCATTTTAGCCTTATGTGAAAGGCTTGAAATACATCTAATGGATGTGGTTACAACTTATCTGTACGGGTCACTTGATAATAAAATTTACATGAATATCTATGAAGGATTTAAAATGCCTGAAGCATATTCAAAATCTCAGGAAATGTACTCGATCAAATTACAAAGATCTCTGTACGATTTAAAGCAATATGGACGCATGTGGTATAATCGTCTTAGTGAATATTTGCTGAAAGAAGATTACATAAATGATATTATTTGTCCATGTATTTTTATAAAGAAAATGGCATCAGAATTTGTTATACTTGTTGTTTATGTTGATGACATAAATCTTGTTGGAACTCCAAAAGAGCTCCAAAAGGCAATTGAATATCTTAAGAAAGAATTTGAGATGAAATATCTTGGAAAGATAAAAATTTATCTTGGTCTGCAAATTGAACATTTAGCAAACGGGATCTTTATCCATCAATCTGCCGACACAGAAAGGGTCTTAAAAAGTTTTTACATAGACAAAGCGCACCCATTGTGTACACCAATAGTTGTTCAATCACTTGAAGTGAATAAGGACTTGTTCCGACCTCCAGAAGAGAACGAGGAACTCCTTGGTCTCGAAGTACCATATCTCAGTGCAATTGGTGCAATAATGTATCTTGCTAATGCTACAAGGCCCGACATAGCATTTTCTGTTAATTTACTAGCAAGATATAGTTCTTCTCCTACACGGAGATATTGGAACGGGATTAAGCATATACTACGATATTTAAAGGGAACTCTTGATATGAGTTTGTTTTATGCTAACAAAGATAGTGCAGATCTTGTTGATTATGCAGATGCATGTTATTTATCTGATTTCCATAAAACTCGATCTCAAACCGGGTACGTATTTACTTATGGAGGTACTGTAATATCATGGCGCTCCACAAAATAATCTATTGTTTCTACTTCTTCAAATAATGCTGAAATAATAGCTATTCATGATGCAAGTAGGGAATTCGTACGGTTGAGATCAATAATTCATTTTATTCGAGAAAAATTAAATGTGAGAAAAGACCCACAATTTTACTAAGACAATGATGCATTCATAGCCCAATTGAAGGGAGGATCTATAAAAGGAGATAGAACGAAACAAATTTCACCCAAATTATTCTACACGCATGATCTTCAGAAAAATGGCGACATTGATGTGCAACAAATCTGTTCAAGTGACAATCCGACAGATTTATTCACTAAATCTTTGCCAACTTCAACTTTTGAGAAGATGGTATACAAGATTAGAATGTAGAGACTCAAATATTTGAAACAAAGTTTTCATGAGAGGGAGTAAAGTACGCGATGCACTCTTTTTTCCTTACTAAGATTTTTTCCCACAGGGTTTTCCTTATAAGGTTTTTAATGAGACACCTAGCAATGCGTATTACTACATTTGTGTACTCTTTTTCCTTCACTAGGATTTTTTTCTCTCACGGGGTTTTTCCTAGTAAGGTTTTAATGAGGCACATTATGAACATCCAAGGGAGAGTGCTATAAATATATATTATATTATGGATGTTCATTTAGTACTCCGTTATAAATAAGCTTTCTGAAGAAGCTTATCCATATGGGACCCCGCCATAAATATGTTTATCTATTTAGTATTCTATTGAAATAAGCCTCCTGAAGAAGCTTATCATTTCGGTACTCTGTTATGGATAAATATTTCCCCCGGTAGAAGATTATTTATATCTGGTGCAGTAGCAACTTACAAGCAGCTTACACAACAGCTTGCAGTAGCAGCTTACAAGCAGCTTACACAACAGCTTGCAGTAGCAGCTTACAGGCAGCTTACAGTAGGAGATTACAAACAACTTACACAACAACTTCCTTTCTTCTATAAATAGATGAGATTTCAGTTCATTATGTACATCAGTTTGAAAGTTGAATAATATATCAGTTTCTCTCTATACTTGTCTTTTGTTTATTTACTTTACGGTCGCTATTTTACAACAAGACTCTCAATTTAAATCAATACTTTTGTTTTAAGATATTGTTTCTAAATATGAACTATATATAACTAACACTGTATATTTTATGCCCCTTAGTGTGTATAAGATATATATTTATTATAAAAAATGAATAATTATAAAGGTTAAATAAAATAATAATCAACTATCACGTCCATGAAATATTATGAAGAATATTACTTTACATGGTGGAACAATAGAAGTTGTTTGTTTGATTTAACACATTTTTAAAGTTAAAAGCAATGAGACTTGGCGATGACGGAATTGGCAATGATAATTGTAATTAGGTGGTAGCACTTATGGTGGTTGATTGTGCGATGATGACATGTGGTGGATGTGTTTGGGGCAGAGCCGGAGTCAGGATTTGAATATTATGGATTTGGGATTGTTATTATTTTAAATTATTGAGTTTTAAGCTAATAATTTCTATAATTCAACAGATTTGTTAAGATAAATACAGAATTTGAACAAAAGTTATTAGGTTCAGCTGAACCAGCATCCCACACTTTAGCTCCGCTCGTGTTTCGTGGTAGTGAAGGCAGTAGTGGTTGTGCAATTAATACGAGTGGTAGTGACTAGTAACGGTGATCAGTGGCGGAGCTAGAATTTTCGTAAAGAGGTGTCAATATATATAAAAGCAAAAATATCAGAAAATTAAGGGAGGTCAATATATATATATATATATATATATATATATATATATATAAAATTTATTTTTTACCTAGCTACACAGTGTATTTTTCCCGCGATGGGATGTCATCTAACACCCCTTCATGTAAGATGGCTCTGCCACTGACTGTGATTATACGGTGATATGGACAAAATGATGGTAAAAGATCGTGTTTAGTAAAATCTTGGAAATCTTACCTCCTATAGCAAAGCTTTACACCCTATTTATTATAAATAAAAACTGTTTTAAAATATTATTTTCTGTAGCTACTTTTTAGTTTTTATTGCAAAGTATGTATTTATGGTATACACTACAGTTAAGTCATTAAATACGTTGTCTAATAATTTTTTCTCTTTTTGTTTCAGTTATTCTCTCTCAAATCAACGCATAATATCTTATTTCTCTCTCCACAATCTCTCTTCCACATCACCATTGTCTTCCCCATTGTTAAACCACGATTCTTAGAAATCGCTATTGTCTCCCTCAATTTTTAGTTTTTTTTTGCTCCAAAAAGTTGTGATAAGTGTTAGAGTTTTTGGCTGTTGCCGGTTAAAGCCATTGTCTCTCTCAATTTTCAACTTTTTTTCATCAAAAAGTTGTGGTAAGTATTAAAGATTTTGGGTTTTTGTCCGGTTAAAGCTTCTTCTTTTTTCTTTAACAGTTTTTTTTAATTATTCACTATTATTAGGTTTTCTGCAGAATACCCACTAAAGTAGTCAATTTCGAAGGGTCATCTTTCAATTTGCAAATCACTCAAGAGGAACATGTATTTGCAGGTTCATCAGCAACCATTAAAGCCTAAAGGAGAACAAAAATACGCAATGACCCTAATTGTAAATGTATTTATATGTATTCGAGTCTGCATGCATTGATTTTTAGTTTGTACAGTGATTTTCTCTTCTTGTATTTTAGATGTATTTATATGTATTCGATAAGGCATACATCGATTTTTAGTTTGTACAGTGATTTTCTCTTCTTGTATTTATATGCATTCGATAAGACATACAGTGATTTTTATTTTGTATAGTGCTTTTTGACTGTTGTATTTAGATGTATTTATATGTATTTTAGTTCATACAACATCATTTTTAAATACATTGTTAGTTCTATCTTTGATGTTATTCATCAATTAATTATGCATTCAATCTAACTGCATTCATCTGTATTTTCAACCAAACTGTATCAATATATATTTAAAATACCAATACAGTGAAATACTCTCAATACAATACAAAATCAATGAATACAACCAATAAAATATACTCAATAAAGCAGTAATACCATGTATTAGGAACAAATAAAATAATGTGAATGCAAAAATTAACTTGAATACACTGAACACAACTGTTAGATACAACAGAATACAAGCACTAGATTTATTATAAAATATGCAGGCAGTAGGTTACTATTACATGTTGTATCCGGCATAAATACATGATGTATTCATATACGGAAATTGGAATTTCAAAATATTTCTGTAGATACTTGTATCAATTCCGAGCAGAACCTCGAATAATGTTAGAAATGAAAAAAACTTGAACTGTATCAGAAAAAAAGAAGAGGGATTGAAACTCTGAAGAATGCTCTATTTTTTTGGTGTTTAGCGTATGATAAATCTTCTCATTAATTGGATTGATAATGTTGTGTGTTATAATTGATTTAGGTGAGTTATATTAGGAGTGTATCCCGTTAAATTAGCATCTTTCCGTTATTAAATAAATAGAGAGACCTATAATTACGTTGATTGCCTGTCCCAACCCAAATTTTTCCCTCCATTGGGTTTCGTGACGGCACCTAGTCTTAAGGACTAGGTAAGCCTATAATTAATAAACATCAATTTTAATATAAGAATAGTTTAAGTGCTTTTTGAATTAAATCTCATCACTTTACACTTCTTCCCAGAACCCGGTAAGTACAAGTCATAAGCTTTAGAGAAACTACGCTATAACTCCTGAAAATACCACTGTTCAGAATAAATACAACTGGGCAACAGAAACATAAGATGGTGACTCCAAAACCGCGAATGCTGAAGCGGTTTTACCTTGAGTATCCACAACAGCAACCATGCTACTAACAATCAATCAGCCGGCTATGCAAATCTTGGAATCTGCACAAAAATGCGCTGAAGAGTAGTATGAGCACACCGCAGCAGTGCCCAATAAGTATCAAGACTAACCCGGTGAAGTACTGACGAGTACTAGTCAAGACACCCACTGGTCCGATAAACTAAACATGCATAAGTATAGGAATGACATGACGTGACATGTGTCTAATGACTACACGATATAATTAACAACATAACAAGTACAAAGCGGAAGGAAAATACTGCAAATAACAACGAAACATCGTAATATTACACAAATAAAGGAAGGAAGTATGAATCAAAAGCGGAAGCCACAAAACAGTAAAAATAGAACAATGGTAGCTCGGCACTGAAATAATTGCCCCTCAAACCTTAGTCAACAACTCCGACAATTTAGCCAATTCTTCGAAGGCAACCCTTCACCCACAAATTCATATTGAAAACTTTAAAGTGTAATCATTTTAAATAGAAAACTTCCTTTGGAAGGTACTTCCTCCAATCTACATATATATACATATATACTGTGTAGGAGAAAAATCTTTAAACGTAATCCCCTTCAAACAAAAGCTTTTAAAAACATACTTTTCCAGTAGTGGTCTATCGAACTTAGTTTCCAATGGAACAAGTGCACGGCATCACCCTTCGTGCTTTTACTCTCGTCCTCCCCATAGAAATCGATAGATACGGCACATAAATTAAGCAAATTAAGCAAGTAAAAGACATGGACAATGCAACAACAATTGAGATAAAGGTCAAGTACAGGACAATAATAACAAGTCACACTGAATATGTAAGTACAACAATAACAACTCAAAGTAAGGGCACACGTATACACGGGGAAACAGATATCACATCATAATGCATGTCCCTCGTCCTCACCTACACGAAAACACCCTTCGATCCATGAACTCACAAAAGTATGGCACGACATCACCCTTCGTGCTTTAGCACTCACTCATAATATCACGCACGACATCACCCTTCGTGTTTTTACTCTCAATAATATGATACGACATCACCCTTCGTGCTTTTAGTTTCAATAATATGGCACGACATCAACCTTCGTGCTTTTACTTTCAATAATATGGCATGACATCAACCTTCGTGTTTTACACTCTTTCCTCACATGATAATGAATATAAACGATGGCACGACATCACCCTTCGTGCTTTTAGTTTCAATAATATGGCACGACATCAACCTTCCTGCTTTTACTTTCAATAATATGGCATGTCATCAACCTTCGTGTTTTACACTCTTTCCTCACATGATAATGAATATAAACGATGGCACGACATCACCCTTCGTGCTTTACACTCTTTCTCACCCAAACAAATGAAATGATAGCATTCAAACAAGGGAATCAACAACGTAAATAATAATAGAAACCATACTGTCTCGGCAAAGGAGTCAACAATGGAAACAATATCATCAACAACATGAACAATAATAGAAACCATACTATCCCGGCAAGGGAGTCAACAATGGAAACAATATCATCAACAGCATGAACAATAATAGAAACCATATTGTCCCGGCAAGGGACTCAACAATGGAAATAATATCATCTCGGCAAGGGAAACAACTATAACCAATCTTGCTTAATTAATTAGCTTCACGAAATAAATCCCAACTTGAATCAATGCTCCGCAATAGGAAATTCCAAGAAAATGCTATCAACATGTATAATCATCAAGTTAGGCCTACGTAGTTCTTAATGAAAGATCATATCAATCACAATATACGACCCACGGGCATGCTTGACACCGACGTATAATACTCCAATTACTGCTAAACAATTATAGGGCGAGGTAATATGAATTTTAGCTAAGTAGGCAGTGTATGAAGAAAAATATAGCATGATGATAGAAGAGGTAAAATCTTCAGTCAAGTCAATTAAGATCAAGTAAACAACAAAGGAAAACTAAAAGCAAGTAATTCTAATTTAAGCAGGAAGAGATGAAACTTTAGGAACTCAGTCATAGCAATTACAACTTCATACACAGGGGATATAAGGACCTAAGAATCCTAAAAGGCCAACCTTCTACAAATAAGTCCGAGTACGCACTCGTCACCTCGCGTACACGGGCTGCAATCAACATAAAAGATTCAAATCCTAAGGGGTAGTTCCCCCCCACAAGGTTAGGCAAGATACTTACCTCGAAGACGACAACCTGGTACCCTAAAATGAACTTCTCGGGCGAAGAGACCTCCGGACGGCTCAAAATCAACTAAAATAACTTCAAAATACACATAAAACGTATAAGGAACTATTCCGAATAATAAAGTTTCAGTCTTTACAAAAATATAAAAATCGACCCCCGGGCCCGCACCTCAGAACCCGTCAAATTTTATAAAATCCAAATACCCACTCCAATACGAGTTCAACCATACAAAATTTATCAAATTCCGATACCACTTGATCCCTCAAATCCCGATTTTTTATTTTAGAAATTTTCTTCAAAAGTCAACATTTTTCTCAACTCAAAACACAATTTAAATGATGAAAATAAAGATAAAATCATGGAATATGTTTAATTCTAGCCGAAGAACACTTACCCAATCGAATTTCGTGAAAAACCCACCAAAAATTGCCAAGAACCGAGCTCTAGAAGTCAAAATGCGATAAAAATGGTGAGACCCTCGATTTTGAAGATTTATAATCTGCCTATGTATTTGTTCAATGCGATTGCGGGCGAAATGATGCGATCGCATAGAAGGAAAAATGTCCACGGGTCAAGTTGTACTACGCGATCGCGTGGAAAACAGTGCGATCGCAGAAGAGGAGGAGGGGGGTGCATATGCGAACGCGGGTGATATGTGGCGATCGCATAGAGTAACAGGTTCTGACTCAAGGCCATGCTCTTCTACTGTGCAATCGCGTAAGGACGAGCTGCAAATGCAGAGAATGAAATTTATAGAGCTTCACGATCGCTTGCTGAGGAGTGCGAATGCGTAGAAGAAAACTTGGGCGGTTCAAATTGACACTATGCGATCACGGCTAAGCCTATGCGATCACATAGAAGGAAAAACAACAGACAAAACAACAGTTTAAATTAGAAGAAATTTGACCCGAACCCCATCCGAAACACACCCGAGGCCTCCGGGAACCCGTCTACACACACAAACAAGTCACATAACCTAAGACGGACTCGCTCGAGGTTTCAAATCACATAAAACAACACCAAAACGACGAATCAAACCAAAAATCAAACTTATAAATTTTCAAATCGTCAAATATCAAAACTCGTGCCGAAACCTATCAATTCAACCCGGAATGACGCCAAATTTTGCAGACAAGTCATAAATGACACAAAGGACCTACAACTACTCTCGGAATTCCATTCCGAGTCCGATATCAAAATTTCACCTATCAGCCAAAATCGCCGAAATTCTAACTTTCGCTGAATTACCTCAAATTACTCTATGGACCTCCAAAACCAATTCCGAATGCGCGCCTAATTCCAAAATCATCATACGAAGCTGTTGGCATCACCCAAAACTCACTCCGAGGCCGTTTAATCAAAAGTCAAAACTCTAGTCAACTTCTATCACTTAAGCTTCAAAAATTAAAATTTTCCTTCCAATTCGACTCCGGATTATCCGGTAACTGAATCCAACCACGCACGCATGTCTATATACACAATGTGAAGCTGTTCAAGACCTTACGCCACCGAACGGAGCTTAAATTCCCAAAACGACCGGTCGGGTCGTTACATTGTCGTTACTGTATTCATGAATACATGGCATGAATATATTTGAATACTACGGCTAACAGCTGGACTGCCCTAATTTTTAGCTAATTTTTTCTACTTCATTCATGAATACGTTAACTATAATACATCGAATACATTATCATAACAACTAAAAGGTAGCTACGGGAAGTAATTATGTATATGGTAGCTATAGGAAGTTAATAACCACTAAAAAATAGTCATTTATGAAAATTCCTCTAAAATCTTTAACTGGACCACATCTTAATAGTTTTACTTCATGATAAGGGTGGTAAGTGGGCAAGTCCGGGACCAGGACCGACCCAGAACCGCGGTTCAAACAGACCAAACGGCATATATGGGTCAAGGCGGGCTAAACGGCCCCAACGGTAAAATTTAAAAAAAAAAGTCGTTTGAAAAGTTTAAAAAACAGCCATTTAAACCTCCCCCCATGTAACGACCTGACCGGTCGTTTTGAGCTCTAGCGCGTCCTTCAGCAGTTTGGGGTCATGAGCAGCTCCGTTTCAGGTATTATTACTTGTAGGCATGGTCGGAACCGAATTTCGAAAAGTTTGGAGTTGATTTGGAAAAAAAGTTCTTATTTCAGAAGCTTTAAGTGAGAGAAATGGACTAAGATTGGAATTTTGAGTAAACGACCTACGAATCAGGATTTGAAGGTTCCTGCAGGTTTGTATGATGATTTCGGACTTGGGCGTATGTCCAAATCGGGTTTTGGATAATCCGGGAGCGTTTCAGCGTATATTGTGGAAGTCAACATTTTGAAGAAAATTTCCTAATTTGGGCTTGAAGTGCATTTCGTAGTTATTGATGTCCGTCTGGGGTTTCGAGTCTGGGAATAGCTTCGTATGGTGATTCTGGAGTTGGGAGCGCGATCGAAAATGAATTTGGATGTCCGTAGGTCATTTTGTAGTCATTCGGCTAAAGATAGGAATTTGAAGTTTTTGGAGAAATCCGACCGGAAGTGGAAATTTTGATATCGGGGTCTGAATGCGATTCCAGGAGTTGGAGCAGGTCCATAATGTCGAATATGACTTGTGCACAAAATTTGGGGTCAATCGGATGTGATTTGATAGGTTTCGACATAGGATGTAGAAGTTGGAAATTTCTAAGTTCATAAAGTGGGATTTAGGTGTGATTCGTGATTTCGATGTTGTGTGATCTGATTTGAGGCCTCGAGCAAGTCCGCATTATGTTTTGGAACAGGTTGGTATAATTGGACGGGGTTCTTAGGGTCTCGGGTGGATTCCGGGTGGTTAACAGATCAAGTTGAGAGTTTGAAGAAGGCTGAAATTTGTTGTCATCTCGTGTGATCGCACCTGCAAGGATTTGGCCGCAGGTGCAGCTATGGCACTGCATGTGCGATTTTGGGTTGAAGTTGAGGAAAATCACAGGTGCGGGAGATTGGTCGCACCTGTGGGATCGCAGGTGCGGAGGAAGGATCGCAGGTGCGGAATCGAGGCTGGGCAGAATGTTTAAAACCGTGAATTGTTGGCCATTTCTTCATTTTTCTCTTGGGTTGGACGATCTTGGGAGGCTTCAAAGAGAGGATTTCTTCATGCATTGTCAAGGTAAGTAACTCCTTCATGTTTCTAAGTTAAATACAAGTTTATATGCATGAATTAGACATGGAAATTAGTAGAAAAAATTGGGATTTTGGAGGAAAGACCTAAAAATTTGTATTTTGGATTTCTACCACGAATGGAGCATGAATATTTGAGAAAATTGTATAATTGAACTAGTAAGGCTATGGGTAGAATATAGCTTCGAGAAATTTCGGATTCCGGGCACGTGGGCTCGAGGGCCTTTTGGTCATCTCACTAAGCGGGGTTGAGAAATTATATAATTTGGAATTGTTGCAGATATTACAGTATATTATCATTGGTTTGTCGTTTTTTGGATAGTTTTGGGGCGTTGTGAGTTCGTTGGAGTCGTCGAAAGGGCTTGGAAGCCGGTTATGGAATTTCAGAGCGAGGTAAGTCTCCTTTCTAACTTTGTGAGGGGGAATTGTCTCCCTAGGTGAACTAATTAGGTATGTGTTACTATTTGTGGGGGCTACGTACGCACGAATTGATGTGAGTCCGTGCGTAGCTACTATTATGCCATGTCCGGGCAGCCTAGGACCCACTAGCATGCCTTACCTATTATACCTGTGATCTTGTCTGTAATATTAGATTGCTAATATAATCAAAATTGTAATCGAATGATTAAGGAAGATTAGAGTTTATTTTCCTAATCATATAAAAAGAGAATTGGTTTCCTTTGCGGGCAATTGTATTTCCGGATAAGGTTGTATTATTAAACATTATAAAATCTTGGCTAGTGAATTTTGAAAGAATATTTAAATACTATTTTGTGGTTTTCAAAAGAGAAATCTGCCATTTACTGGAGTATTTGTTTTCCCGCTGCAGTCTGGGTGGATTGTTGATTGTGCATGACTGCATGTGACCGCTTTGCAATTTACATTCCGCGAGCGGAGTATTATTTCCCACACTCTCATGGGAGCGGTCCGTACGCCACGGCGAGATTGAAAGAAATATTATGGTTCGGGCCGTTCGACCCTCGGCAGTGCACAGAGATGATTATTATGATGGCTCAGGCCGGTTGTCCTTATCCCGTATGCGCATGCTAAATTGTTAAATGTTTTTCATGATTTTCGAAGTGATAAAATATTTGGGGGGACATAAAGAAGTAATTGTTGATTTATGATATTTGGGGGAAAACAAAGAGGAAATTGTTTATTTAAGATATTTGGAAAAATAATGAGAAAGTGGCAACTGTTTGTTTACTTTCAGTATTTACTTGGATTTCAGTGCCTTATATATATGATACTTTACTACCTTTACATGCCTACCATGTTTATCTTATGTTTTTAAATAAATTGTTGGACCCTAGTGAGTGTCTAATTCGACCTCTCGTCACTACCTTTCTGAGTTTTGCCGGGCGACTTACTGAGTACACGCTATTTTTGTACTCATGCTGCACTTGATGTGCATTTTCTTGCACAGGTACTTTCATAGCAATGTGGAGGATTCGGAGACTTAGGCGAGCTGCATCATCCGGAGGCGATCCGAAGCTGACAGAGTCTCCCTCGTACTGTATTTATTTTCATTTTAAATTCGTTGTCCAACTTGTATTTCGGACAAGCTTTGTAATAATTGTATAAATTCTTAGAAATTGCTCATGTACTTGTGACACCGGGTTTTGGGGTGTGTTTAGGATATAGTTGCTAAAATGGAATATTTACACCATTGCATTTACTTGACAAATTTTATTTAGTTATTATGTATTAAAGTGAAAGGAAATGATTTTCATAAATGTTAAAACAGGAATTTATTTCGACTATTTAAATGATTGGCTTGCCTGACAATGGTGTCTGGCGCCATCACGACCTTTGGGATTTTTGGGTCGTGACGACATGGTACCAGAGCGCTAGGTTCCCGTAAGTCTCACAAGTCATGAGCAAGTCTAGTAGAGTCTTGCGGATTAGTACGGAGACGTCTGTACTTATCTTTGAGAGGCTACAGGGCTGTTAGGAGTACTTCCCTTCTTGATTCCTCGTCGTGCGATTTGATTCCTTTGAGTCTTATGCCTATGTTTATTGTTACTCAATCTTACGCGTCGCGAATCGCTTGTTATGAATCATGAATTTGAGGAATTGAAATGGTGCTACGGATGTAAATTGAGATGTTTCCATGTGTAATTGGTTGGTGGCTGTTGTTATAGCCCTGCAAAAGAATAATATGTTATTTCAGCTCAGCAGCTGTGTTTCTACGAGCCTTAAGGCTATGCTCAGGTAGTGATGATGCTTGCGATTGGTTATCACGCGATGTCGATATGATGATAGAATGCTTGCCCGTATGTTGGGGGTAATGAATGGTTTGAAGGGAGGTCTTCTCAGAATGTGATTTCGGTATTTCAGTATTTTAGTTCCAACAGAGGAAAGGCATTTGGGTTATGAATGGTCCGGTTGGGGTTGATAAAGTAGTAAGACTTGGTGTCTTCAAGTGAGGTGGGATATGCACCTGTGACGTGAAGTCGCCGTCGGTGATCGAATGGAATGTATTAAGTTTTTCGGTGCTATGTTTTCTTCGGTTGCATGGGGTCAGAGTATTGAGAAGAAGTATTGAAGAATGAGGTTGGTAGAGACCGTGAGGTGCGGTGGTTCAGTACCGGATAAGTGTTGATAATGAAGGCAGCTAGAGAAAGGTGATCTTCGGAGAGTTTGAAGTCGTGGTGATCTTCTTGTTTAAGAGCTACAGAGAATGATCCTGAAGTGAGGCTAGGCAGTGGTTCCATTTCTAGGAGGCCAAGTGTAAGAAGCGGAAGTCGAGCAGTCGCAAAGTGGGGGAGCGACAGCATAGCTTGGAATTTGAAGATATTTCCGCGCATTTAATGGATGTCCATGAGGAGCGGATGGACTAGTAAAGTTGGTAAATTAAGCAGGGCGTAGGATGGGGTATTGAAGTCGCAGAGAGCGTGCATTTCAGCGTCGTTGGAAGGTGTCAGTTGGTGATTTCCACATGTGGGTTATCTCCTGTGAATAGGTTAGCGGTGGCATGGTTGGCAGGTCTCTGTGAGGGGTTCTAGTTGCCATTCGGTAGGAGGCAGAAGGTGTGAATGATGCTAGAGAATTTGAATCTTTAGGGAGTGCTAGCAAGAGAATTTGGAAGAATTGGATGGATTGGTTGAGCAAGATCGTGTTATCAAAGGAGAAAGGATCTTGGAAGGGACTAGAGTGGTGCAGGGAGTAGCTTCGGGCTAAGTGGGGGAGTCCCACCATCTGCAGTTGGGTTGCAGGATTGTGTTATCATAGGGTTGCGGGTTGTCAGCGTGTTGGCAAGTTAGTATAGCTAAGGGAAAGGGTATAATGGTGATTGTGCGTAGGATTTGATGAATGTGTGCAAAGGTTGGCCCTGTCGGCCCAGGGGTAGGATTTGGAAGATTCAGAATTTTCCTTAAACCATAGTGAGTTGTCAGGGTAGTGACTCAGTCACGTGTTTCATTGAAAGGGGTGCTCATGTACTAGGAAAGCCTTGGAGTTGATTATATTCGGGACTAGTCAGAGTGGGGGACTCTCAATAGCGGTCCTGGTGAATTCAAAAGTTAAGAATGCGGCGTTTAAGGGTTTCAGGCTGCGGTATGATCGGGGATTGAGCTTATGCAGAGTAATTGCTGAGAAAAAGGAAGATAGTTGGAGTGTTCTATGATATGTTTCAGCGTGCATAATAGTATTGGAGTAGTGAGTGAAATAAGCTCCGGATTGTAGAAAGATTATCATGAGGGTATGAGACGGGTTACGGGATTTAGGCAGCATAGTCTCGTGAATCAAGGTCACTCGGGATGAGTGAGGGTTGGGTTTGCTATGAGTTGAAGGAATTTGCTATTTTTCCTGAGGCAATTGAAGATGATAAAGATGATAGATTGATTAGCCTTTGTTGAAATGGCACATGTGCGGCAGTGATCAGTTCCTTCGGTGTGATTAAGTTATGCATGTGGTTTGTGCCGATGTGTGCGGGGCTTGTCGGCCATCGTAATGGATTTCATGTGGGAGCATTTGAGTACTATGGCCTGTCAGGTGTAGGCGGATCCCGAAAGGGTTGTGGTGGTATAGACTACTACTTAAGAATTGCATGTATAGTGATAGTGGGAATTCACTCGTGTGTTGTGGTGGTTCTCTTGAATTGAGGTAAGTAAAAAGTTTCTATATGATGAAGTTTTCACCTTATTAGTGGTTCAGAAGTTATGATGGAATTCTTGCGCTACCTCATATTTGTATGTTAGGTGCGGTAAGCAGTATGTAACTGGGAGTGAGAAGCGAGATTTGCGATTCGGTGTTGACGAGGATGTCATGATCTCGGATGAGCAAGAATAAGGGATTTGAAAGTTCAGAGCAAGCTGGTGTTATCTTCAGTGTCACCTGAGATCGATATTCGGTGAAAGAGGCTTTTTACCCTGGTCATGGGTTCTTGATGTGTTTGGCAGCCTTAGTGGGATCGGTGTTATGGATGGGCAGACTTGTTGCCTTGTGTGGAAGGTCGTGGAAGCATGACCGCGAAAAGATTGTATAAGTGTAACATGTAGTCACTTGATGGATTGAAGATTTGGATTGAGTATAAGAAGTGCAATATTGTTTATTTGAGAATTTATGCCTGGAGGGCGTTCAGTTAAGTTGATTGTGGATTATGGGGTGTTTGTCCCGGCGATGATGGTTGTTCTTGCGTATTATGAGAGGATAGATTAATGTGGACCCAGGTAAATTTATTAGCTTAGTTCGGTGCGACCAAGGTAGACTCGATATTTTTGGATGGATTTAAATACGATTATAGGCTCCGTATGAGCCAGGCACGTTCATTTCGGTAGAGTGCTTTTTCATGGAAAGGCATTAGAGCAGCAGATGTTGTTCCTCTTCGTCAAATTCATGTGATAGTGTGATTGTGCCGTGTGAGTTGTGAAACAGCTTGATGATTTCGTATGTTTAAGGTCCCGCGTAGTGGTGATGTTATGTGAGCAGGATAGCACCTCGGTCGCGCTTGTGTTTTTGCACTTATCAGTCTCCCCATGATGGTATTATGCACCTAGCGTGCTTGTGACCAATATTCGGTAATGTGTAATAGTGAGAAATTCAGCTCCGTGTATATTTCCTCATGTGAGTTTTATGATGGGATCGGGTGGCACGCCGCCACGGGTATGTTATTTAGATCGGGTTGCACGCCGCAAAAGTGTGATGATGAGAAGGGTTAATATATATTTAATTTTCTTGTGTTTTACTTCCTATTTTCTGAGAAAAGTTCATATTAGTTGCGTGAGTTGAATAGTCCCTTCCTGAGTCATTTCTTACCTATCATGTTCGAGTAATGGCCTATTGGCGCGATGTGGTATCATGTGAGGCCGTTGGTTATGTTTGGGGTGATTTGTTGTCTGAGCAGTTCATACTGGGTGAGACGAGATTATCGGATCAGGGATCAGTGCGATAAGGTTATGTGAAATGTATATTAAAGAGAAAATACCACTATTCAGGTTCGTAACGAGGTGATGATTCTAGTCAAGATGAGATATTCATTGATTTGTTAACTCTACAGTTGGGTATGGATTTCTACACATCTCCTCCGTTGTGGTGGTATCGCCCGCATTATAGCAGGGTGTATACATATGTCATGAGGTGCCTTGGGAGCATCGGATTCATGGAATTTTGGCTATTAAGGTTCAGGGAGCGTCGTTGTGGTCAGGTGGTGAATTATGCGGTGCATGGGGCTAATTCAGCAAAGGTATACAGTCATGTTCTGGTATGTCGTGTGGTAGTTGATACGGTGTTTATATATTGGAACTAGGCCTGGCAGAAAATTTCACGTGTTGGAACTAGGTTCCGAGCTTATTATATGGATAAAAGAAGAAATCTTCATATTTGATCAAGCTAATGTACTCAACTGG